>JBBBVU010000025.1:2746972-2757923 GCA_037177055.1 Atherinosoma microstoma
CCGTCAGGTTGTTTGGGGCCACTTGGATCTTAAGTGACGTCATTCAGTAGGTTGCTCCGAACTGCCGCCTCATGTATTGTCAAAGTGCACAACCCGTTAAGAGTGAAGGTATCTGGTATCGAAACTCTTTTACTTCCCTTACTATCCTAGGTCATTTTGTTAACTTCAAGTGAACCAAATACAAGAAGTGGACCTCAAAGCAAAGTGCATTGTAGGTTCAGCACAGGGTATTTTGGGTAAAAACAACCAAAACATACGCACACGTGGTACGATAGGCGACTCTGCTGGGAAAAATGTCTCGTGGTCGGACTTGGAAGAACTCTGTTGAAGTTCTGATGGAAATATGATCCACCCGAGACCGCTAGGATCTGATGTGGTGGAAACAGAAGTGGTCCTGCATTAACCAAGAGGAGAACCAGGTTTCTTCTTTGTTGTGTGTCTTCAGTAAGTTATTGTTTAGCGAGGAGTGGAATACGTTTTTTAAAAGGTCTGATTCATTTGAGTAGTGCAACATGGAAGAATGTTGCACCCCCCACAACTGAACCAAGTCCCCAATCATACTGAGTCTATTGGACTATCTTGGTATGAATGCACCCTTAGTCACTACCCACAGCTCAGGACCACAGGTGAGGATGTGATCATAGACTTGGCCTTGTGGGGTTGGGCTCGATGTTGGGTGCCTGCTGGTCAGGTTTGCACCCATGGGGCCCCCGCTGGACACAGCCCAAAGAGGCAACGTGAATCCCCATTCCCATGGGCTCACCACCTGTCAGAAGGGCCAAGGAGGTCAGGGGCAGTGCAAGCTGGGCGTTGACTGAAGGAGGGGACCTTGATGGTCCAATCCTCAGCTACAGAAGCTGGTCGTAGGGATGTGGAATGAGTTAATGTCCTACCAGTACTTTGTCTAATGTTTTAAATCTCAACTAGATAACATGACTACTTATTTGTAATTTTTTCATTGTGGGAATTCAAATTTACCTTTTTTTTTTTTTTTCCCAGCATGCATGTCTCAATCAGTGCAGAGTCTCCTGCCATTAATGGATTAGATTTGGATTTATGCAGAGCTTTTCAAAGCACCCAAAGCATTTTACAGTGAATCCATTATTCATTTACGCTACATTCATTCTAGGTGGTGTTAAGCTATACATCTGTAGCCACAGCTGCCCTGGGGCACACTGATGGAAACGTGGCAGCCACTCAACGCTTCCATTGCAGAAATAAAGCTATACACATGGTGAAACATTAGAGACGTAACTATCAGCTCTTACGGTTAGACTCTAAAACATGAACAAAAGAGAAAAATGAAGCGACTGTATTAATTTAACCGTGGTGTGATGCTCACTGTTGGGAGTAAGAAAAGGTGCACAAGCTGGAATTTTCAATCAGAATCTCTCTGCACCTCATCGTGTGATCTGATTAACATTCAGATGGCTGCGATGACGGATTAAACTTGCTGGCAGATTTTCCAGCACTGAAAAGAACAAACAGGAAATGTTTCATAGTGTTTCTATGGCAGCAGATTTGTTGTAAATGACTACAAACATCGGTCCTCTTCTAATAACAGAGTTTAAGGCCAACGTCCTTCTAGATTTCTGCCTGCCATCTGTGATAAACTCAGTTATCGGGATATGAGATTGTGTGGCAGCATCATGATGGAGAGATCTTACCTGCTTCCTCCAATTATTCAATGACTTTGATTTTAGGTGTGGTAGTAGTGGGGATCACTTTGTCTATAAAATATCCTGAAATGGGATTTTGTGTCTCAGCTCTGAATTGTCCAACATGGAGCAAAACCCCTGGTTCTAAGGACACATTCACACCAGGATAGTTCAACCGGTAAAAGCAGAGAAATGTAACCTTTATTTTGGTTGGTTTGCGTTCATGCTGCTCTTTACTGAAGAGACCAAACCACCTGAACAACATTATCCTCTCTTTGGTTCATTGGATGGTCTGTTTGCTTCATACTGTACCAGAGTTCACTTGCTAACGAACCGAGACCCCCGGTTTTCGAGCAGAGCAGAGGTTACTGGGGTTTGAATAAGCGGTCATTGGGGGGGGGGCTTTACCGATTATCACCCGCCAAGAAGACTAGTAAGTTTTTATTTGTACCCGTCTAATTGTAGTTTAACCCGCATTTGGCGGGTTGGCGGATGTTCATCTAGAGCCCTGGTTATCATGCTTTTCCTTACATGTTTGGAAGCGAAAAGTGAGATGGAGGGATTTAGTTGGTTGCATTCTTAAACTTCACCTCTAGATGTCACTAAATGAGCGCCAGTGCTTTTAATGCATTCATAGTGACTTACCACAATCTGTGGATTAAATTTGGACAACAGAGTTTTTAGGAAATTTAAAACATCTTTAACAATCATTAAATTATGTCTGAGGCTCAGTAGGAAGCTGCTGGATTCACTAAGCTATCACCCAGAGAAAGACGTCCAGCAGAGACGCATTGAGATGGAAAGACTGCAGGCAGCAGCAGACACTGAAGTCACGATACCGACTGAGAGCGAGGCAGCGAGCAGCCCAAACACAACCACGGGAGGCTGGTGCTGCAGCTGTGCTCACTACAACAAGGTTGGAGTGCACGCTGCAGTGAACGGGACGTCCTGGAGGCTATGCTGCAGGAGCTGCAGGATGGCATAGCGTGTGTGAACGTTCCCAATTTCACATCTGAGCACATCTGAGGCTTCGCTTTCTCCAGGCTGGGTAGAGTAAACTGTGGGAATAACTCTAGGGGTGGATGGGTTTGAGGGCAGGTAAATTGCTTCACTGAATCTGAATAAAACCCCGGCGCTCATATTTTCTGCAATGACGGAATATGTCAGTGCAACACTTACTAATGGGTTTTTAATAGACTTTTGCAGCGCTGTTGTCCAGAAAGCCGTGAAAGAGAATGATATCCTCAGAAACTGTGAAGCATAATGACTGATATGAATCCATGCTTCACATTTTCTGGTTCACAAAATGATGCTGTTATAAAATGTCACAGGGAAACAGTGAGCAGCACCAACTTCATGCCTTACCAGCTCTTAAAGTGTAAAATCCACTCAAGTCCGGACAGCAAATCCCTGTCCTCCACCACACTTCTCCCCAAATGCCTTAAAGCCCATGAACACATGTGGTAACTCAGAGGCAGAAAAGAGCATTTTTGGGTTTCTATTTTCATTTTTTTTCCCACTTTGTAGGCACTTTTATTTTGTTTTTAATGCAGCCGCTTGGAGAGTTGACCACAGCTGTCACACTGCTGGAACTGTAATCCTCTGTATATGTGAGCACATGCGCTCCAGTGGCCTCTGAAGGTGTAACTTAGCCTTGCATTGCTGCAGACGACCGAAACCTTTTTAAGCTGTCAGCCCCAATATCTGGTCTTTGCAGCAGCCACTTAAAGGTGTGTGTGTGTGTTTACTGGCCGTACTCTCGGTGGCACTAACGGCAACACTGTAAATGGAGTTTAAGTGTTAAGTGACCTTCATGACCTTAAACTCATTTTCTTTTTCATGTGGCACACACACATAAACACACAATTGCATTTTGCAGCAGTGTGACAGCTACGGTCACGACCTCAGATGCAGAGCTGTTTCTTCAGAATGGCTAAAAACTGCTGCGGTGAGGTGAAAAGGAAAGAAAATTGCATTTAAAGTTGTGGCACAAGAATTTAAATTGAACTGCAGCCTGAAATTCAGGTGATATCTGAAGCTCTGATCTGTGTCAGACTGAGATTACACTGACTTCCAGCCCTGCCTACTCATTCTGGGCATAATTCATGCATCTAGAGCAGCTACTCATCAATTACAGGGATCACCAGCTCTGGGCGTCTTGGGCCAGAGTCCTGCAGGTTTCAGATGTTTCCCTGCTGCAACACATCTGATTCAAATTAAATAAGTTCTGCACAAGCCTCTTGATGGCTCGTTGATTTATATGAAGTGTGTTGCAGCAGGGAAACATCTAAAACCTGCGGGACTCTGGCCCATGAGGTCCAGAGTTGGTGATCCCTGGTCTGTTGTCTCAGATGTGAGCGAGCATTGGTGTATGGAGGACTCAAACTGCCTAAAAATAAATACAGAAATATATAAATGGCAGATTAACGTACTGAGATGCCAATAAATTATACAAAAAATAACGTTTTTCCATTAAGAAACCTCTGAAACGTGGCATTAATGTATATTTCTTTTGGCATTTTCAGCCGTTTTAGTATAACTTTGTGCTAATGCTCCTATTTATTTACTTTTCCATCTTATTTTCAGTTCAATTTATTTATTTGGTGAGTTTTTACATTTTTTCCTCCTTTATTTTTGTGCCTGTATTTATAATTTTTTTCATTTTACATGTTCTAATCCACAAAATTACTTATTTCTGTATTTTATTTTCATTTGTTTATTCATTCATTAATGACTTCTTTTTTTTAATTCAGTCATATTTACGCCCTTGTTATTTTCAATCTTGCATTTTCTTCCTTTATTTATTTATCCAAGCGTATTTATTTGTTTACTTCTTACCTTTCTGTATGCATTTAGCATACAACAGTAATTCAACAGTATTTAAAGTTGCACAGATGGGGTTAATTTTATTTATCAATGAATGTTTGGTGGCCACCAACCTCCAGGAGTCCTCCCCGATCACCTCACCTTAACAGCGCTCTTGGCCCCTTTCCATTCTCCGTACTGATGGATGAGTAAAGCTCTAGTTTGGCTGTTAATCAGATGCCTGAATTTCTCCAAATTACTCCCTCCAATGCAAATAAGATAAGGTGCTTCCTTTAGTTTCTTTCCAGCGTAAAAAAATCCCTCATCCCTGTAGGTATGCTGATGCTGAAAGTGAATTTTATTTGCATTAATTTGATCTGATTATTTGTGCACTTTGTGTTGATTTTTCCTATACATGCACTGCATTTAGAGATATAAGCTTACAGCTAGGAAACGACTCAAAAACTCATTTCTGTTTCTGCTTCCTTCAAACCTTTTACTCTCTGTGTACTCATATTTGAGTCATAATGCCTCTTATGTCTTTACAATTCACTGTAAATGCACCAGCTCTAGCCGGTTGCCTGCATTAAGGCGTCTGCTCTGGCACTATAAATGAATTAAGTGATGACAAATGTCTGCTGTTGAGTTGTTTTTGTCAATTATAACTAATTATTTAATATATCTTATGTTAATTGAGCATTACTGTGGCAAAGCTGCTTGATGAATAAACCCTCACATTCAACTTAAAAGCGACTTTCCTCTGTGATTCTGGGTGTTTTTCATTTCCATAAACTGAGTGCTTGCACTCAAACACGACCAGCTGCTGCAGAATGAAACCTAATTCCAAGAAGTCGAGTCTAGTTTCCAAACACGCTGATGGCCCGAGAGCTTTATGCTGACGCCTACAAGGCATGCATACGTGTCAACCAGGAAATATCAATGCAATATCAAGAGCCACAATGACCGCGGCAGGATGCAGAGACGCAGTCCGATCAATCCCATCCTGTGAGAGAATTTTTCTCCTTTAAATGCGATCAATAATCGGATGTTATTTTTCCTCCGTTTCTTCATTTGTTCCATTAAAGCAACACTAGAGAACCTGTAAAGCGATGTGCTTTCCATGGACACTGAACCGCTTTGGTTTCTAACCTAGAACTTTATGGTTTCACCGCCTTCCTCCTTCCTGGTCCAGCATTAGGTCCAGTCCTGACAGGAACTTGCAGCACTGTTCATGGATGTCCACCGATGCCTAAAGAGTATGGACGAACCTTCCGTCACGTGACCCGTAGGTTTCTGAAGAGCTGAATTGAGGCTCGTTGGGAGGTCCCCACCGTCGCAATCTTGGCAGCGTCACGAGTCTCATCACTCCCAGAAAATAGAAAAATGAGCGACGATGTGGCGCTGAGGGAGGGGGGGGGGGGCTGTGAGAGTCGGGACGGATGATTGACACCCATCAAACTCTGAGCTGTCTGTGCTACTATGCTACTCTTTGCCTCGTTTCTGCAGGATATCTGGCACCTGTCAATCAATAGGACACGCCCCTAATCATAAAGAATTTCCAGATTAGATAACATCCAAACAGAAATGTAGAATTTTTTTTCACCCCCCCCACAGTTGTCATGAAGGTAAACTTGACCTATTAAAGCTAAAATGGTTTTTTGAACCAGGCTGTAAACATGTTTATTTCTGCTGTGAAGTTGCAGGATGTTGCCGCTTGATGTTCACGTGGAGGGTCAGATTTGGTTTTATGACGGTGTTGTTCCATCACACACCTGTAGGGGGGGTCGGGGAGCAGAAACCTGCCAGATTCTCCAGTGATGCTTTGATTCCTCACCATTAAACCTCTGAAGTTCTGGTAGATATGAGCTTGTGTTGTTGGATGAGAGGCAGTGTGTGTGAAGATGTGTGTGTGTACAGACGGCATGGTTCAGCTTCAAAGCCGTTTTGAGTCAATGGGTGTGTCATGACAGCTTTTTGTCAGCCCCCTACGGTGACTCGCAACTCTTTGTGTCTGAAACAGTCATTTTTCCATGTGTGTGTGTTTGGTAGCTGATTCGGCTCCTCAGGGTAGACCCCCCGAAGCTCGGCTGTCAAACACTGTTTTATTTTTCCCGTCGTCGTCGTCTCTCCCCCCCGTCTTACACTCTCTTCTCTCTTACTGTACATCAGTTTCTTTCAGAGTTTTCATTTTTCTTTTGTAGAGCATCTTTTCTACAATCAGCTGAGTGATGTCAGATGTATTTTTAATAGAGATATTTTACTTTATCTTCCAGAAATAGATGTGTGGTGGAGTAGTCAGTGCAGTAAAAATGAATCATGGAGTAACGACTGACTCGGCAGGTAGAGATTTTGTACCTTCTGGCCTTGGAGAGTATTTCTGGAGCAAGCGAAGAACCTGTTAACTGTTTGGTGTGAGTCAGGAAACGGCCCCGACCTTGGTGAGGTTTCATGTTTTACTTTTACAAGACAAAAGGCTGCAGCGGCTCACATCCTCCTTGGATTAAAACTTTCTCAGTGACTCTCTGCCAAGGGGATAAATGTCAGCCTTTATCCTTAAAAAACAAAACAGCTGTTGTCTTTGGATTGTTGAGCCATCGGGCTTCAACGTTGCCTCAGAAAATTCACTTGAGCAGATTAAATGATGAATCTGAGACGTTTCTTGAATGCTTCCTGCTGCGTTTGCCTCTTCTGCACAGCAGGACTGTAGTGTTAAAGAAAAAGTATTAAAAATACACCGGTGAGCCTCACTGTTGCTCCGGGTTACGTGTTCCTTCGTTAGCGTTAGCATAAATATTGCAGTTTGACTGGACTTGAGCCCACATGCACCATCCTGCAGATACAGATTCATCCACCTCTGAAATTGTGAATGAATTGCTATTTTTCTCCTGAGTGGATGAATAAATTTGCTTCAGAGGTTATTTTAGCTGTGAAATCATTCCTATAATTCCTTTTTTTAAGTTGATCAAAATAAATATGAACACTTGATTTGATGATGATGGTTAATTTAACCAGATAAAAGCCTCATTGAGATTAAGAAGACAGCTAAACATGTTTATTTATCTCTGATCCTAGTATCGGTATCGGTATCGGCCCAACCCTTCTCAGGTTTAGTCAACGCCGTAGGTCGCGACCAAATTTGGGCCTAACATTTTTGGCTATTTGGGATGCAACATCTTGGTGCAGACATGGAAGTAGGCAGTGTTGCCAGATGTTGCGAGAGAAACAAGCGACCAGCCCGATGAAAACAAGCCCAAAAGAAGCAACTCCCCCGCCAAAATAAAGGCTATATTTATGTTTAAATTTAGATAAACGGTTGGTGAGGTTAAACTGCAACAAGAAGAAAAGAGACATTGATGGAAAGCTAACATTATATATTTAAACAGGTAAATGGAGATTATTACTCATAAGCAGAAATGACTTTTTAAAGGAAACAGGAGTTTTAAAGCTGGTAAAAGTGATTTAAGTTATTTTTTCTTGTGAGTTTGGCTGAATGTCCTTGATCTCTTAGCGTGTTTCCAGCTGCATGCAGGCGCAGAGCTGCAGTCTTTCAGCACTTTCATATGTTTTACACATTTCCTTAGTTATTTGCAGGCATTGTCACTGTCTCTCCAAGGAAATGAGGCTGTGTACATTAGTTCCTAAAAAAAACAAGACTGTTGTGTTCAGGTTTCTCCTGCTACGTTCAGGGGTTAATGCCATATTGTGGACAGCTGAGAGAGAATCAGGAGGGCGTGATAAAGGGAGCAGAAGAAGCCAAATACGCAACTACACTTACGAAAACAAGCCCAAAAACCCGAAAACCTGCGACTGGCGATATTTACAAGCGACTTCACAAAAAAACAAGCCCCGAGTTGTTTATAACAAGCAGATTTGGCAACCCTGGAAGTAGACTCAATCCCAAACCGCCCCCTACACAATAACCCTTGGTTTGCGTGTTCTTGTGGAGGCCATATTAATGACGTGTGGAGGGCGAGTGTCCCGTCCAGCCCTCAGATAGCGAGTCTGCAACAATCCACACTAAACGGAAGAAAGCACGTTCTGCATGTTCGTCACACTGATAGAAAATCACCAGGTTAAGGAAGATAAAACGAATGCACAGCTGGGGCGCCTCGCAACCTGTACCTCAACGCTACACCCGAGTCTTTGTGTTGCCATGGCAACGAGTGTGTTCCTTTTCCATTTTTTTGTAGCCTCCCCTTCCTATTAAAGTTTCCTCCATGGCTGCGAACGTGACTTCATTGGGAGGGGTGGTGCGTCGGGGGGGGGCGGCCCCTTCTCGATGACCTCAGTGTTGCATTTCCTGTCTGGTCTTTTGTCCAGTTTTTCTGATTGTGTCTTTAAACTGATCCAGTTCAGCAGCATCCCTGGTAACTTATGCTGCTTTGATCACATTCGAATGTGAACCCAAGTTTTCACCGGTCAGAAAAAAACCCCACAAACATCTGCTTTGTGTGCAGGTGGAGAGGATTTGATTGACATTCAGTCCCATGTTAAAAAACTGCAGTAGTTTTTATCAGGCTTATTTTCAGTGAGAGCTGAGGACTGTAAAAGTGGGAACAGCTCAGGTTTTCCTTTTCCTTTCTTATATTCTTTGTCTTTTTTACACATTTTTACCGACTAACGTCTCACTTTGAGGCTCTGAAGCTGACAGCGAGAACTCACCAACAAAACTAGAAGGCATGGACAGATTTTTGGCATCTGCAGTCGCATCAAATATGATCAACTCGTCTAATTATCTCAGAAAATTGTGTTTATCAGAGACTGTGATCCGACACAGCCTGCAGGAAACGGTTCGTCATCCCTTCTTCTTCATCTTGTTGTTGTTTACAGGCGTGTCCTGTGGGATTTGGAGACAGTTCATGGACCACTTCTAAATGTGTTGAAACCCTCGAGCACTGAGGCGAAACACCCTCCTGCTGCTATCTTTTAAAAAAAAAGGTTTAAACTCGCTAGTTTTGGTGGAAAATCAATAGTTTTTCCTTCATATGACTACATTATTTATCAATAGCAAGGTTTATTTCATAACCATGTTTAATTTATTCATTTAAACATATGCACATATGAATGATGACCCAAGCACAGGTCAGCTAAATCAGAGTAAGTCAGGTTGGAACATTAATAAGGTAAAAAAACCTTTTATCTTTCATGTATTTAGACACAGTTAGAGAATCTTGATGAGATAGAAAAGCTACAAAAAAAACCCAAAACAGCCATGTTCAGTCAGTTTTAATTGAATTGAATTGATTGAGCCTATAGAATGAGCAGAAATGAGGAAGCTGTTCAACAGCGAGCCTCCCAGAGCTGCAGTTCAACGGATCAACATGCAGAAAGTCACTGAATATTCAAACATCTTAACCTCTAACCAGTAAACTCGCTCGGGGTTGCATACCAACCAGCAGCCCTGCAGCCTCCAACGCTCCGATTTGTTATGAGAGAAGAAGAAGCCAGGACGTTGAGATATATTTCCAGCTTTATTATCTCTGTTCTGATGGAACATCTTTCAGTTTAAAGTCAGATTTGCATTTATTCCATTGACGATCCGTACTGTGTGGTCATCTCAGCCGTTAACTGAATGAAAATGAGCAATTTCTTTTTACATTAGTCCTGAAATTCAGCCAATTGTCCCAAAATATTCCGACCGAATGAGAAGCTGCAGTTCTGGTGAAAACGATAAACCAGTAAATTGGATGTTGGTATAATCAGGTGACCTGAACCTCGGAACAAATGGCACATTTTTCTCTCCGACTTCTGCACCGTGATGTAAAGCAGCCGGAGAGATTGCTCTGCTGACCGGGCTGGTTGTTGTAAGAGGATGGAGAGGACATAGGATTATTTTTTTACAGCCGATATCACACATTATTTATACCTTGGAAGAGATATGTGGATGTTACTGTGGTGTTACTGGAGTTGCAGGGTGAAGTGTTTTCTTCTGAGGGAGATGGAGTTGCAGCATATCGTACTTCTAGTCCACCGTGTTGGACGACTCTGCAGCTGTCCTCCACCTCTTCAGTTAGCTCTGACAGCATGGATGTGACCTGACGACAACTACGACTCATGAATAATTTCCCACATCTGATATGTATTATGTAACGTATACTGTAAAGAGGTGCACGTATTCAGTTGCTTGTTAACATAAATGTCATATCAGTCAATCACACGGCAGCAACTCGAAGCATCTAGTCATGTAGACATGATGAAGACGACTGATGAAGCTCAATCTGAGCATCAGAATGAGGAAGAAAGGAGATTTATGTTTGTTGGTCTGAGTATTTACTGGGATTTTCACCCACAACCATCTCTAGGGTTTCCAGAGGATGACCTGGAAAAGAGAAAATATCCAGTTGTTGATGTCAGAGGTCAGAGGAGAATGGGCAGACTGGTTGGAGATGATGGAAAGACAACAGGAAGTCAAATAAGCACTGGTTCCAACCAAGATATGCAGAATAGCATCTCTGAACACACAACATGATGGGCTACAGCAGCAGAAG
>JBBBVU010000025.1:2786915-2807395 GCA_037177055.1 Atherinosoma microstoma
GACTCACACAGACACAAACACACAGAACACATGTACATCCCCCCCCCCCCCCCCAACCCTGACCTCAATCTGTACAAGAGCTCCCATCCCAAGTGACTGTCTCTTAACTGAATGTAACAAAAAAATTAATAAATAAAAGTCAATAAAAATATCAGGCTTGGCGCTGCAGTGAGGAAACAATATTTATTCACATATATTCTCCCTGGCTTCCATCCCGGTAAATTCCAGTTCCTTTTTGGCATTTAACATCTTTTTTTTTGTTCTCTCTTTCGGGAGGCCATCAACATGGCCGCCACGGCCCAGAATGCAACTTGACGCCCAAGTCCTAGACCGGCAACATTTCTTTCCGCTGCTTCGTTAGATAAACATCCCAAACCCCACAAGCTACCATCTGTGGGAACGTCGGAGCGCTGCTTCGGCTAACTTTGGCTAAGTTCGATGTCCAAGCATCACATGACTGTATCCTCAGACAACCTGCGCCTCCTCCGTCATCGGGTCTGCCGGTTACCAGGGAAACGGTAGACGGGTCACAATGAGGCAGCTGTGTGATACACGGAGGCATCATAAGGTTTAATCACACAGACAGCCACTCAGACACTCCTGCCAGCTCCAGATGCATTGTGGGTACCGAGGGGGCAATTTAGTTCAAGTGCTGCTGTCTGAGCGCGACACACACACACATTCACAGATACACTCACACGCACTTGACATGATTCACTGCACTGAGTTACAACCCAATTTGCAGAGGGGAGTTTTACTGATGACCTGGCAACCCGGCACTTTCTTTATTTACTATCTGGCAACCCAGCATCACATTTACCTTCATCTGAGCAGAGGAGACGCTGGCCGCCGCCTCCGAGCTGTTTGTTCCAGAGCATCCATCCTTCAGGACAAACACTCGAGCGGTTTCCACAGCGACAAGAAGCCAATTACTGCAACCAGCCAGTTTACCCAGCATGCTTTGCTTTGGATTTTGTGTGAAACAAACTGGAGTCTCATTACAACAAGTGGCGTGTTGTCATTAGATTCAATGGCTGCATTATCGCAGCGGTGTGTGTACGTGTGTGTTTGTGTGTGTGCACCAGATGGTGATGCGTCAACCATGCAGCCATTAGGCCGACGTTGGAATAATGAACAAACTGCTTCTCCTCTTTTAGTTGAGAATCTTACAGAGAAACTGTAAATGCAGCGGAAATACCGGCTGCTTTTACTAACTGCTCCTCATTAACAGATTTAGTAGTAAACACATGGAAAAGGACCAAACTCTGAGAGTTGTTCCTATTTTACAACACGTGGAGGGACTCAGAGCTTCTTGATTCGCTCTCTTTTTGCAGCCAGTCGTTTTCATGTCTGTTTTTATCAATCTGAATGAAAAGAAAAGTGTGGAAATGGTAAAAATAGAAATAAAAATCTCTCACTGACATGCAAACAATCAGCTTCATGTGCCTGTTGGGCCTTTCCAGATTATATAAAAGGCCCCACAAATCCCCAAAGATCAAAATCATTCCTGAAGAGTTAACCCCGTTTTCCTCTCTTCTGTAACCCCATCACAGTTTTTAATGATAATAATAACTTTATTTATAAGGTGCTTCCAATCAAAGTGCTGTACATGGCAAATAAAAATACAAGTGAAAAAGTAGGTCAGTGGTTTAGGTGGTAGAGCGGGTTGTCCAATGACCGGTCATGTCTTTTTACATGGTGGTGGAAAAAAATTCATGAGCTCACCTTGGGAGAAACTCCCTCTGGTGGCCAACTACAGCTATTACACTTACAGTCAAAAACTTATAACAACCCGTTAACCGGCGGGGGCCGCCCCTGGGCCGTCTTTCTGAAAGACAGTTTATATGTAAAAGAGTGAGAGAGATTAGAGTGTTATCTTTCCAAAGAGATGATGCTTTTACATGTGCTCCAAAGAGTTCAAGAACAGCATCTAATCCAATAAGAGGATGCCTGTTTCAGGCATTTTTGGGGTTAGAATTAAGGGGATGTGCATCATTTATAGAGATGGGACCTTCTTCATTGATAAAAACACCAACTAAACTACAACTGTGATCTTATATTTGTAGGCGTCACATTAGCAATGTTCCTAAGATGATAAAAAGCAACATTTGTTACCGAACACACCAAGATCTTTCACCTTGTTCCTGCAATAAATGACTGTAGTTGTTTTTGCATGAAAGATGCTCAACAGAGAGAGAGTCCTCCTCCTCCTTTTTTAGGGCTGGGATATGTTTGCTGTTAGCAACGTGTCCGTATACGTATCATGGCTGCCACGTTGCATTGACGTGAGGTAAGCTAAGCATTCATGCGAACAGGAGCATGAACACGAGGTCAGAGGTAAACACAGGGGCGTATAGCTTTGATGAGCGCTTCTCGGACCTTGTACCCAACTACTTTATGGTTTTTCCTCCCCGTTGCTCAGAGACAAACACTTGTGCCATAACAGATGACAACAGATTGGTAAACTGTTGTTTACAGGAAATGCCCCGAAAACACAATGTGACCGGTAGATTGGCCTTTTCCCTCTTTCAGGGTCTAAGTGCTGTGTTCTGCCCCTAGTTGTCACTTTTAGTATTGAGTGTTTTGGCCGCGCTGTCCTGCTGTCGTCTTGCAGCAACTATAAACACAGACATAGCTGAACGTTGACGTGTACGCCTGCATACAAAGCAACTATATCTCACCCATAAGTGCCCAGGAGACATATGGAAAAGTTAGTGCCCACTACTCTAGCCCTCATGGTATCAGCTTCTTAAATCATTCTGATATGCCGATGTGTCTTTTGTGAGAGGCGATATTGTATTTCTTCCAGACGACACCCACATCCCTTATTTTTAATAAAGGATGCAGTGTCATTCACAGTTCAATGGCCCCAGTACATCCAGGGGCGTCGATGAGGGCACAGAGTCCGCCTACGTTGAAATGAATGAAATATTTGCAGTCTGGAGAAATTGATGATTATTACTTTTTATTGCAGGATTCAACCGGAGCGCGGTCCAATCTTGATGCAGGTGGTGGTCTCCCTCTGTTCTGCTTAAACAGGCCGAATATTTACTGACCATTTTGTGTTTTTCAACCACTCGGGGGGGGGGGGGTCTTGGAGGAATTAACCGTAAACCAGTCAGGATTTTCCCCTCGTTGCATATACCGTGTTACTATAAAATGCTGTAATGTGATTTCAATAGATTTTATTACTATTTAAAGACTTGTTTTCCAGCTCTAGTTACCATGGTAACTCAGCTGGGATCAGTTAAGCCACGTTGATGGAACAGAACTTTCACTTTGAAACCTGGCTTCTATGTTTATAGTAGCAGAAACGAGGCTTTCCTCAAGGTGCAGTACCACTAATGACCACTAGATGCTGGCTCCAGGTGATCTCTGGCTCCAACAGGCTCTTGGTTAAAAAAGACTGAACTTTTCTATAAATATTCTACAAAGTTTAAGGATAAATTAATTTAGTGAGTTGTGTTATAGACTACATGGTAAATAATTACATAACAAAATCAATATTTACGTGTAATTATGGATACTTCCAGCCCTAGAAACACTACGATGGGGACTGAAAATTATAAACTCAAGGCTTCAAAAGTATAGTTCCCAAGCCGGTAGGTTATGTCATGGCAGCTGTGTCCATTGCTTTACAGTATATAGTATAGTCGGACATGAGAATGCACGGACTGGTGAAGCACTTCACTGTATTTCCCATATTTTACGTTCACACTGCTGGGTTTAAGGTTAATCTGCAGAAGAAATTCATGATAAAGGTCACCCCCCCACCCCCCACCCCCTGGTCGTTACCTGGGTAAACCTCAGATGCCCCAGTGCAAGTAAATGCAGCATGTGATGTACTTCTATGTTGTTCTGTCTTCTTCTGCCTAAATTTTGATATTTCAGTCCAACAAAGATGTAAAATACTGAAGAAACGGTGATAGAAACTTGCTTCATAGGCATTTTTCTCTCATTACCAAGTCAGAATAGGTGTTTTTGTTGCAGAGATTAAAGCCGTACAATGCAGGATCGTCTAAGTAAACAATAGTTGATAAAAAAAAAACATCATTAGCTGTTTGCTTTTACAAATTTAGCTTAACTTTTTACATCAGAAAACCACTTTAGTTGTAACTGTTCATTATTTCTTAAAATCTAGACACTTTGTTAAAAAAGTCTCAATTACATGTGCACCCATTTCCTGTTTTATTTTGAAAAGCTCTTTATTTCTACCCTCATGTTAGATTTATTTCTTGTTTTTCTTTCCCTCCACATGTGCTGTATCAGAAGATTCCTCCACACCCGACTCTCCAGCTTCAGCTTGACTCTTTCAGCTGTTTCTGTAAGTAATCCAGAAATCCTCTTCATTTTTTCTCCTGTTTTCTAAATAACTCAGGCTGATCTTTGCATCTTTGGCTGCTCCTTGTTTGTGTCAGTTACGACTCATAGTAGTAAGCTTCATGAAGCACTGAAGCTTTCCACAAAACTGGTTCATTGCTTCATGTGCACATGAAACCACAAAGTGTTTCAAACAGGCAACTTTGATCTCACCCAGGTCCAGAGGTGGAAAGTAATGGATTACATTTACTCAAGTTACTGTAATTGAGTGTTTTTTTTTGCCTGAACGGCATTATTCCCAACACCACGGACCTCCGCTGCCAATCTACTTCGATGACGACATGTGCTTTTTTCTATGCAAAATATGCCGTCATGATATTGATAATGAAAGTAACTAAGTAACTTTTACTCAAATTACATTTTAAACCAAGTACTTTTTCACTTTTACTCAAGTAGATCTTTAGATGGGTACTTTTACTTGAGTAGAATTTAAGCAAAGTAAAGATACTTTTACTTAATTACAATTTTTCAGCACTTTTTTTCACCTCTGCTCAACAAAAAGCAGAAACATCCAAAGAAGAGTTTTGGAAAGTCTTTCAAGGATCCTGGAGAACTGTTACTAGAGACAAACTTCTCAGTCAGAGGGTTCTGACTGTGATGAAGAATAAAGCTGCTCAGACCAAATATTTGCTTTTATTTTTGCTTTATATGCATTGATGTTTGCATGTTTCTGCACATTTCCTTCTATATCAGCGCAGAACCGTCGGTGCATCTGTTGTCTCTTCATCTGCTGGTATGATGAGATGTTTTTCCTCCTGAAACAGGACAAATCAGATGGTGTTTGATGTGATCTTTGTATAAATCATCACATCCATGCAACCTTGTCTCTTCTGTGAGGGAACTGAGGCTAAAAGCATCCTTTAAGCTTTCTTGTGAACTCTTTTTTTTTTTTTTTTTTTGGCCTGAAAGGATCCACATCTGGCGTCAGACTCCCAGTTTGAAGCCGATCTTACTGGGAGATGGCAGAGAGTGAGACACCAGCCTCCCGACACAAACAAGCTCATTCATCTTGTATTTTGCCTCATCTGCATGCGTCGAGTAAACGGTGAAGTGTTAGTTTGTTAGCACAGCATCGAGCTCCTGGAGTGGATCCTGCTGTAATGTGGAAGAGAAATGCTCAATTATTTCTGTGTGTGTGTGTGTGTGTTCGTACGCACGTGTGTTCTATGCTAATAATCCCACGGAGGGTTGAGGCAATCAAAAACCTCTCACTTTTAATCAACATCACGCGGAGCGGCACGAACACTCGGCCTGTTTTAAAGCTGTTTGACATCCCCGGTACGGTGAGAGACTCACACAGGTGACGATCTTTAGGAAAGAGGCTGTCGGAGGCTGAATGTGAAGAAAAACAGTGTGACACACACCTCCGCATTTCCAGGATGTTTATTTCTCACACAGCTGTGCGGAGCAAACCAAACAGGAAGTAATCTGCTTCACATTGCCCACACACACTCCTCGGGTTAGCTCCTTTAATTTGGTCTGGAGGAAAATTGATATCACGCTCGATAAAAGATCAAAGTTAAGCGAAGTTGTGACTGAAATGTGTAAATTTTTCCATTTGATGATTAAGCAGATACATTAATTCTGCATTTTAACCCGTTCATGTCTCGACATTCAGGTCAGTAAAGCTTGGGAGTTATATTTTATGTTTTGGGGATCCAGAAAGAAGTGAAGCCCGACATAGTAGAAGATAGGAAGAGAGAATACTTCACTATAAAACCTCCTTCATCTCCATGGCAACCAGCTGGACCTTCATGAGTCATAGGAGAACATGTTAGTAGTGATTTTTAGTGCTGGAATAAAAGTTTAGGACCTGATTTCTGATCCAGAGTTTTTGACCCACGGCCATGAGACGGACAGGTCCGTCCCCCGGCGAAAAAACGCAGCGCTTGACGCTCAAAACGCGCAGCTAGAAAGCTCGCAGCTCCTAGACTTTGCACGTAAACCTGACGCTCCTGACGCCGACATCGCGTTTGGTCTGAACGCACCATTACAGTCCCATTGACTTGCTCAAGGTTTCAACTGCGTTGGTTTGCCGATGCAAAGATGTAAACTGTGCAAAATACAAGATGAAGATGGGAGTATAATCACAAGGGGAGTTCTATCGTTATAAGAAAATTGATACAAAAATAAAACAGACTAAAAATTTAACAGATTTTTACAGTTTCATATCTATATTTTTCTGTGTTTTTTTATTTATTAAATTTTTTTCCCCCCAATTTAATAATTTGCAGTGACTGGCTGTCGTTTTTCCATCAGTCTGCCCCTGGACAGCTCAGGCTACTCATGTTACCTCCACCAAGAATCCCATAATCAATATCTGTTGTTCAGCCAGTGTGTGCAGAAAGCCTCTGTTGTCCTGCGAAAACACAGTGACATTAAACACCTCATCGATCCGAGCGACGGGCTCTGAACGAGCCCCGCCACCGTTGTCAGCTGCTTAAACGGCGAGACGGCTGATATTCATATATTCCTTTGTCTATTTATCACCAAGCACTAAGGGAGCAGGAGGATTACCGGCTTTAGAAATGATGTACTGGATCCTCCGTCCAGACTGGGAGGTCTGGCTGACCGACCTCAGTCTGCGTAAGATAGGAGGAGTTGGAAAATGACATATTTACCCGCAGGTTCTACTCATTTTCTTTTGTTTTTTCCGGTTTACTGGCCCGTAAACATCCAGAAACTCATCATCAGCCATGGGCAGGTGAGCTACGTGGCAGGATGATGTAATGCCGAACATTAAGGCCTTTCAAAGGGAGAGTGATGGAGATTCTCACCAGTTGAAGACTTTCACGCCATATTACTCATTTCCTCTTAAGCTGCTTGCAGCTTTGAGACGAAGCATTACAAATTGCTCTCATCCTGTTTTATAGCTTCTTCGATGCCCTGCAGGACCTGAAAGTGTATCTCCAGATCTAATAATCTGTTCTGTCCATGTAAACATCTAAAACTCTTGTTACGCCTTAATGATACACATCGATTAGAAATGGGACTTTTGTCTTAGTTACGTAAGGATCTCATTGGAGACTTGCATTAAGATTAATTTCCTGTTCCACGTCTCAGGTTGGGAGATTATGTGTTTTTTAGTAGATGGTTCACACAGTGGCGCCCCCTAAAGACGGCTAATTCAGCATCCATCTTGCCTCCTGTCTCTTCTCTGAGCTCTCTCCAGCCTGTAAAAGTCAGTCCGATGTTGACTTGTCTTATTTCTTAATCTGTCCAAAGTGTTGATATCCAGTTGCTAGCGTGTGACGCAGCTTTAACACGATGTTCTGGGCTGGAACACAAAGTTTTTATGTATGGTTTCTCAGCCCTGAGATGCTGCAGAGGCGTCCGGGCGGCTCCAGGAATGTACATAACGGTCACTATGTCATCAGAATGAGCCAGAAGTGAAGAGTTTTAAAGTCACAGAGTTAGTTTTGCTTTAACAACCTTCTGTGAGATCGTTGTAAAGACCTCGCTCAGCTGGGTTTGTTTGGATCATTTTAGTTTGACTTTGGAGTTGTTGCAAGATTGGCTTAGTCTTGCGACTTGAGATAGTTTAGACCACAAGATTAACAATAAACTTCAACGTAAGCTAATTATATTAATACAGGATGCATTTATTTAAGCTATAGAGCCATATGTTGACTTTGCAATATTTACCCATTCTTTGGTAAATTCCAAATCTGAGTAACATTGAGAGGACATCTAGCATCCAGCCTCTTTCAGGACACTCCACAGATTTTCTGTTGGCTGTAGGTCTGGACTCCTTTTCTTTTTTTCATTCTTTTGTTTTTTCGGATACATGTTTGGGGTCATTGTCGTGTTAAAGGGGAAATTCCTCTCGGCTTCAGCTCTCGGGCTGACCCCAGGACGTTTTGGGCCAATGGTGACCAGTATTTACAACTCTTCATAATTCCTTCCACCTTAACCAAAGCCCCAGTTCAAAATTAATAAAAAAGTAAGCCCCCCCTCCCAAAGCATGATCCTGCCACTACCATGCTTCACCATGATAATGGGGTTCTTTTGGTTGCAAGGATACGGATTGTTTTGGAATTGTGGCCAACAAGTTCCAACTGGGTCTCATCAAACCAGAACACATTGGCCAACATGATTTTGGGCTTTTTATTAGGGGGGTGCACCGAAATGAAAATTCTTGGCCGAAAACCGAAAATGAGGAAACCAAGGTTGAAAGCTGAAACACAGAAATAATAAGCATTTTTGTCAAATTAAAAAAAAATGTAGTAGAAAAATGAAATCTGTTAGTCACATATAGTAAATCAGAACAGAATAGCCTTCCTGTCATTATTTGATGCACTCTCTCTTGCAGGATGTCCCTGAACATATCAGACCACCAGGGTGCATGCTCCATCATTTACCATCTCCAAGCGGGTTCTCTGCATCCATCTCTCGTGCGCGCTGCTTTATTCCCACATCCAAGTAATGATCTTTATAACGCGGATCGAGTACAGACTCGACAAACTGCAGAGGATCTGAATGGATCTCAGTGAAACGTGTGTTGACTGACTGTAGAAATTTATACTCACGCGCGAGTATAAACTTTTTTTTCTTATTAATATCCGAGGGTCTTTCTCAGATATACTGAAATACATCCACACGTATGCACTTATGCACATATACTCATGCTCGCTTCATCACAACACCTGTTTCGGCCGAGTTGTTTCGGTGATAAAAGTCCGAAAACCGATTTTCGGCGGCCGAATATCCGGTGCATCCCTACTTGTTATGTTTCGTGGGGTTTTTGGGATTTTTGTGCCTCATATTGTAGCTGGGCTTGGATGTTTTCTTTGTCAGAAAAAGACCCGTCTTCGTGCAGCCCAGGCAGGTTGTTGTCACATGTAGGACACAACCAGGACTTCCTATAGCTCCTTCGGTATTTCTGTAGGTCTTCCGGCAGTCTCCCTGATCAGTTTTCATCTAGTCTCTTCATCAATTTTAGGAGGATGTCCAGTTCTTTGCAACGCCGCTATTTGATGACTGTTTTCACTGTGTTTAAAAGCTTTGGAAGGTTTTTGTACCTCCTAAAGAAATAAGTTTAGGCTTTAAAACGTATTTCCATATCCTGGACTCAAACTGGCAGCAGCTTCCTTGGTTGATGGACATGAAAACTAAAGACCCCGCTTCCAGTTCTGGCTCCAGAAACTCTCGGACCCTCAAGGACCCCAGCTGTCTTTGAACATCCTCAACAGGAAATTGCTTCAGTTTTGTACACCGATTCATGGCAGTCATCTCAAGGCACTTATAAAGAAGCAGTCATAATCCTATGAAACCAAACTGATTACATCGTCCACATTCGTTCCGCTCAGAATAATTGTGTTTGTATAACCAGATAAAGACAATAGAATTATATTACGAGCAGGTTTCTTCTGAATCTCTGTGCACACTTGGATCAAAAGGGACATTTTATTCCTTATTTGATGCTTCTGGACAAATAAACCCCGTACCTGACACTTGATATAATAAGAGCCTGCTGTATGATCAGGGGGATGGATGGATGGATGGATGGATGGATGGATGGATGGATGGATGGATGGATGGATGGATGGATGGGCGGATGGAAGGATGGAGGGAGGGAGGGAGGGAGGGAGGGAGGGATGGATGGATGGATGATGTAGGGATGGATGGGCGGATGGATGGATGGGCAGACGGACGGACGGACGGACGGATGGATGGATGGATGAACGGATAGATGAATGGATGGATAGATGGATAGATGGATGAATGGATGGACAGACGGACGGATGGATGGATGGGTGGATAGATGGATAGATGGATGCATGGATGGATGGATGGATGGATGGATGGAAAGGTCGTTAGAGGAAAAACATGTTGCTGCATTATGACTGCAGACAGGAAAAATGCTGTAGTTGCAGATAAAACTTGTCTTGCCTGGAAATACATTTAGCTCAGACACTATCCTGTTAGACATGGGGATTATTGACCAAATCAAACTGGAATTAATTTTTATTGATTCAATATTCTTGATATATTAGAGAAACAACTCCCTAAGCTGTTGGGTCGATTATTGGCAGAGAAAAAAAAGGGACGTCCAATAAAAAAAACTAATAACAAATAACCCGTCTTCCATCACTAGAACACACTGTTACCATGGTTACATGGTTTTATCGTGAGTGTAGAAACTTTTTTGACCAAACTGAGCTGAGAATCAAACAAGCTGTGATTTATTTGGTGGTTTTAATCTAGACCAGAAAGAAATGCAGATTTAGGAGTCGAGTAATAAAGAATCATTTAAAAAACGATGTACTTTACTTTCAGCTTTAGTCTGTATTACTGTTTCTGATATTAAGTAATCATTAAATACATATTTTGTAAAGGAATATTGGCCCTTAAAACTTGGATAGATCGCTGGCGCCACAGAGCGCAACCACTTAAATCATCACCAGTGTCTTAGGAACAGTAGTGTGTAACTCTGTGATGGATAGCTTCCCCTTTAGGTGGTCTACGGAAGTTTTCCAGGCATTTATTTCCTGTCCAGGAGGTTTACAATCCAGCCACAACATGTAGTGTTTATTCAGAGACTCTATGGTGGTAAATCCTCCATGATGATCCATGATAACACCATTATTTATCACATTTTCACCATAAAAAGATCACTATCACTACTACGATGCTAAGAGACATGCATTTTGATCTCAAAATTATGACAAAAGCACTTCCTCTCAAATTTTCCTCCAATTAGATCATTTAAAATGATGGGAAAGTGAGCGGAAAGTTCGATGTGTGGCTGAAAAGAAGAAAAATAATGGTCCTCTTTGCCTGGCATAAAGCCAAGAAGACATTTTTGATGCACGGTGGCGCTAAAAGGCATACATTAATTTTACATCATTTTAGCCTCATAATCTGACAACTGAGGAAAATAAAGATACTTCTTGTAGAAATAGAAATAAAAATGGAGATAGAAAGGAATAACGGTGTGATATCAGAATTATTGTAGTGCAAAATGAATCCACCAGGGGGCAGAAGACAACCACCATAATGTGCACAACAGGGTGTTTAGCAACGTTACTACCATATAGTGATGCAATAGGTCTTAGAAACTCAATCAGATATGATACATTAGATATTAAAGGGTTAATATGAAGAAAAACCTGCAAGGTTTAAGCCTTAATTTCATCCAGGACAAGACTCTCTGACTATTTTACAACATGACTGAGAAAGATTTGTCAGTCTGCAGTAAGAGACTTGAATAAATTAATTATTAGTAATCAGTAAAAAAATAATGATGATAATAAATATAATGAAAAAACAAAATAATGTGTAAAGCACAAAAACAAAACAGTAACCGTTAAAAACCTGTACAAAACGATGTGATGGAAGTTTGTTCATGCATTAACATAATGCTTAAAGCCAGTGGCATGAAAGGAAAAAACAATACTAAGTGAACATTAACCATTAATAAAATTTTGTAGAATAAAAACTTTGTCAGTATATTGGAAACGCTCTCAGATTAAAAAAAAAAGAAAAGATTTTTAAAAGGTCAGTGATAGCCTATAGCTAGCAGGGGTCAGAAACCTGTGCTAACGGGTACAGTAGTGTGTCTTCAGCATTTAAATGGAATAAAACACCAAACGTTTATTTAATGTACCCCAGGGGCTGCGTAAAAAAAAAAGGTCCAAAGACTGATCCCTGCGGCACACCATAGCATAGTGGTGCTAAAAGAGGACAAGTGTTACCACTACAGAAGCCTTGTAAGGATTTAAAGAGGGAAAAAAAGGGAGTGTTTTAGTTAGTTTACAGATTATTTAAACATGGACTAATTAACAGCATGCTATGTGTTAAAAATGTTACCATGGTGATCAATCCAGCTTAAAAAAACACCTTTATGACTCTGAGAACACTGACTTTAAGCTCAATAAGCATCAGAAAGCCATTAATCCCACTTGGTATTGCAGCCTTTAGATCAGCAGGAAGGTTGCCCCAGCAGGATTCCTCTAATACACTTTGCACAATGGCAGTTCTGGGTTTATTTTCAGTCGGGCTGTGAGAGCAGCCTTTGAAGCTGTTAATGCAAAACATGGAGTCTTGTTTTGCACAAACCGAATCCCTTGAAAACGAGCTGTGAGGAAAAAAGTTGCTGCAAACCCCTAGAACCAGTGTTTGAGACGTATAAATAGCCGAAACGAGCTGGAATTGTCCTTCAGGACCTGATTTTGACTCCCCCCTAAAAAGGCACTGGTGCTATTTTGTTGGGCTTAGGTGCACCCTGCAGGCCGGGCCCATATCAGAAGGCAGATTAAGCTCACGTTGATCAAACGTTTTGGCTTCTCTTTCCGCCACCGAAGCCGTCGCAGAACGCTCAAATGACAAGTCCGTGCATGAAGACGCTGTAATCCGAACATGATGGGAGGAAAGTCTCCCCGCCACAGCGTTCATCAGCCGGCACACATCAAACGCCATCAGTTAGTCAGCGCGGTCCAACGGCAGCAGCAGCAGCCCGCTGACCGCAGGATGCTCTGCCAGTCTGCATCACTGTCTCTTTCATGTTGAGCGACTATGAATCATGGATGGATTTATTCTTTCAAGGAATTTTGAAATATTGATGTTTGGATCTTGGTCTGCTCTCCCTCCAACAAGCTCACTGCTATATATATATATATATATATTTTAAATTCTCTTCTGCTGCTGCTAGATTGGTGTCAAGTGTAGAGAGCACACACACACACACACACACTCTTTCTTCCTAACAAGTGATACGCATTCATTACATTTTCTACCCACAGTGTGTGTTCTCTGCTCTTGACACCAATCTTCCCCGAGGCAGAAGAGTGTGCCGCCCACTTAGATCTCTCTCCATCTTTCCCTCTCTCGCTCGCACTTTCTCTTTCGCTGCTGTCTCCCACCTTTATCCAGTTGGATGAAATGCGATTCTAATTGGCCGTGGAACGTCAGAGCGACTGTGTGTTCGATGGGGCGTGTGCGCTGACCATTAAACTTCTTCTGCTGGCATCGATTCGCACCCCGCGCTTAAAAAAAATAATTGCTGCTCATCAAAATTACTCGTTTAGAAGATTTTTTTTTCTCTGCCACAAAAATAATCCTGTCATGCTTTAAAGTGGCTTAGATGTAATTCTACACCTTTGCCTCATTTAGTATGCGTGGATCTATGAATATGCAAATGGTTCTATGCCTCTGTCTCCACCGCTCGCCTGCAGCTGGATTATAACCGCTCACCTTCGTCTCTGCTCAAACACTGTGAAACTAGTCGGGCGAAGCACAATGGCAAGTTGTAATATTGAAGAAATTCAAGCATTAATGTTGAATCCAGTTCTGAGGAAATAAATAAATAAAAGGGCCAACGGGGTCGACGGCATTAAATACTGATGCAGTGAGTTGGAAACAGATGAAGAAATGTCCAACAGCAGCCTTTGTCCTGACTTTGATAGCAAACAGGTGTAGACGCGTGTTTTCGATGCTAATCACGTCTAATCCTGCAAGTTGTAAAATTTGTGAGGGATTTATCGTGTATTCAATTTAGCTTTATTTGCATAGCAGCAATTTACAGGAAGGTAATTTCAAAACACTTAACAGATAATAATCAATACAAGCCAAGTCAGTATTCAATTAGAATAAATAAGGAGGACCAGGAGAGTCTTTGAAAAAGCAATACAGCATTTTGATTGTGAAATAAGAAAATATATTTCTCAGTTAATTCATATAAAAAGAAATTAAATTTGCAAATTATTTTGTAATTGCACAATTGAATGGAATTACAATGGAATCATTAAAGAGGAATTACATCATGTATTCATTAGTTCGTTATTAAATCCTGTGATGTGAAAATGCATTTTTAAATCCTTTTTCTAAAAGCAGAATTAAATGACACAATTCATACATTTGGTTTAAAACATCTTTCCATATCATACATTTAAAAAGTAATTTCCTTTTCCATTTTCTCCCCCCCCCCCCTTGCATTTTCAAATCTGTTTTGCAAATGCATTTCCCTAATGGTTAACACTCTCCATGTAGCCGTTGCGTGACCCTTCTGGGCCTTGATTACTCTGAAAACCAAATTCCAAAAACCAATTACCGTCGCTCCACATTGTGTCATTTAATTCTGCTTTTAGACTTCATGTTCCACTCAATGACTGCAACGTATCCAGGTCCGGATCATCATCCCTCCACCGCCGTGCTGAACAGCTGGAATGAGGCGTTCACGCTGATGTGCTGTTTGGTTTCAGCAGAATGCAGCTGGATGCGATCATGCTTCATCAGTCTGTCACACCTGCAGCTCTGGGAAGGATTTATATGTTTTAAATATACTTTTGGTTGGAAAATGTTCCAGAAAAGCACCAGAGAGGTGATATCTGTCATTGACCTTTTAAATTTAGTCGCACGCTGCACCTTTAAGACCAGAACAGCCTTTTTCCATCATGAACCGCAGCAGGGGCTCCTGAATGTGTCGCGCTTGGGGCTCGGGAACCTTTGGTTGTATCTGGTGATAAATGAAACCATCACATTTTGCAGAGTAAGTGCAGGAGCCTGAGGGCGGAAGAGGTTCTGCCTTGTTATTTTCCAAACGGAGATCCAAATATCATGAAATTAAAACGGGTAACATCACAGAAACTGTCACAGCGACCTTGTTCCCAGAGACATGCCAGCAGCAGTACGTAGAACTAAAGCCTGACGGATTCTTTCACCCTGTTAGCTCCACCGTCTACATCCCATCCTGCATATCTGAGGCAGAATTGTCTTCAAACAACAGAGGATTGAATCCATGTTTGCTCTGACTCCACCAACAACTGGTTTTACCTATCCCCCCATGAAGCATGCTGAATCTGTGGGATGAATCCAGCGGTAAACGCTAACAAGGTGATTCACACTTCTGTGCCGTAAAGCCGCCGGCTCACAAGTCAACTGACGGTGCACAACTTTGTTTGGTCTTCGAAAGTTTCGCTGACCCTCTGAGCTTAAAGCCAAGAAACATTTCTGCCAGTTTGGTTTGAAGGAACTCGACTGGGCTCCAGAGTCCTGACCCGGGCTTGTCCAGCACCTGAGGGAGCTGAGGCCTGACATCAGCATCTGACCTCACTGCTGCAGAGGCGAATCAGATGTCAGTGTTGGCAGCTGAGGAGCTCGCTGCTTTCTAGATATTCTTGAAATAAGGATTGTTTGTGTCCAGGTCTGAGCCTACTGGAGACCAGAATGATGATTATTTCACATCTATATTCACCAGGTAGCCCCGTTCAACTGCTTGTTAATCTAAATATCTAATCAGCCAATCATGGATCATGGATGGATGCTATCATGTCAATGTGGAGCAAAGTAATACATAAACTACATGGATCAGTATCTGACTTTAAATATGGCCGACAAGAAGATGGTTAGAATGAAAGACGGCTTCTTCACCCACAGGAAATACAATGGAGCAGAACCAAGCAACACATTGAAATGTTTCAGACTGTTTGGTTGGAAGTGATTATCCTTCATTATGTTCCCTCCTTTGGGTCTTAATTGAGTGAAATGCAGGTGGAAAGGAGAATAATAGAGATGGATGAACTATCAGAGGAAAGCAAGAGAGAAGGTGAGAGCACATCCTGAAATGAAACTGAAGTTACTTCTTTCCTCAGATGGTTTATTTTTACATCTAAATGTTTGTGTTCATTATGAACTTGGGTTTTTTTCTTAAAGATAGATAACTATAGACCAATTTTCCCCCAAAATGTCTACACGAGTAATTTTAAATGAGCTTTGGTCCAGAGTAGACGGCGGTGTTTCTGCATCCTCTTCACATCTGGCTTCTTCTCTGCATCGTAGAGCTTTAACCTGCATTTGTGGATTTCAGGGTGAATTTCTGGAAGTCTTACTGAGTCCATGCACTGGTTTCCAGTAGAGAATCATGTCTGCTTTAAGACCTCCAACATCTACCCCTGATTATCACAGAAATGTCTCCAGATTCTCTGAATCCTCCGACGATATCATGTTGATGATGGAAGATTTTATGTTGTGGAACATTCTTAGATTTTTGCTGAACTTCTGAGAGACTCTGCCTCTCAAAGGTGCTCTTCTCCTACCCCACTGAGTGGCTGCAAATTTGGCTGCATTTTAAACTTCTTATGTTGGCGTTTAAACATCTAAATGATCTCGCCCCACCTTACCTGTCTGAGCTTCTTCACCCCTACTCATCTTCTCGGTCCTTCAGGTCAGCTGACCAGCTGCTCCTGCAGGTACCGACGTCCAGGAGGAAGCTCAGAGGGGACGGGACCTTTTCTGTGGTGCTGCCTTTGCACATTAGACCGGCCCCTTCGCTTTTAAATCTCTTCTTAAAACCCCTTTTTATTCTTTCACTTTGTATTTGGCTTATATTTTTCATGAACTAGATAGATAGATAGATAGATAGATAGATAGATAGATAGATAGATAGATAGATAGATAGATAGATAACTTACACACCCATAAAAACATTCAAAGTGTACATAAAGCCAAGTAAAATTATAAAAACGAACAAGGCATATGCAGTAAGAATCCATTATTAGCAAAAGTGTGTCTCAGTGATAAATAAATGAGTAAATAATGGCCATCACCAGGTGTTCTGGATGTTATTAAAAAGCCTGATGGACCTCCTGAACCGTTGTCCCGGTAACGCAGCCAGATGAGCCTCCTGCCTCTGCTGCTCCTCTGTCCAGATGATGTCTTTGTAGTGCAGAATGACCTGAACTTTAACCGCTGTGCACCTCTCCACCACCTTCTCCAGTGTCCAGGCTTTTGATGCTTAGCTCTGCGCCGGCCTCTCTGACCAGCTTATCCAGTTGGGTTTTGTCCTCGTCTTTTATGATGCTTCCTCAGCGTACAACAAGAAAATGGCGTCAAACAACCTGAGCCTCTACCCCGTCCAATAGGCCGCCTCCGCATGTGCAGACCCCTCTGACCTGTTGTCCAGGTGCAAACCCAGGTATTTGTTGGTCTGCACCTCTTCAATGTCCTCCCCTCTGATGCTGACAGCCTGGGAGGCTGGTTTAGACTTACGGTAGTCCACCATCTTCTTGGTCTGTGATGCATTCAGAGTTTGCAGCAAACCGGTCTCTGAAAGCCAGAACCAAGTCCCTGTGCTAGTAGAATATCTCAACATTATGTTTCTTCCTCATTAAATTGTGAATTAGATATTCTTTTTTCCTTCAGCAGCATTAATAGCTCTGGGCTAAATAACCGGGGGTTCGTCCTCCCGTAGAGCTCTGTGTGTAGCAACACCCCTGTAGAGGTCTCTGAATGTAAACCTTTGATTCCTGAGTTGAATTAATTCATATTAAAGTCAATTCAACCTTTAGAAGATGCAACATTTAAGTGAAGTACACTTACATGCATCTATGATTATAACCCAATTATAAGCAGCTCTGAAATGCCAAATCCGGTATAATATGCAATTAATCCTCAACTGCCCACCTGTGCGTGACTTTTCTTTGCCATTAGTTTAGAAAATCATGGCGGTGTAATTTCAGTGCAGACATCGAACACAGGGAGGTTTCCAGGGAGATAATCACAGCTGGCAAAGAGGGTAAATAAATGAAAGAGTTCAGGATGGCACAATCTGTCTGTCCTGGCAACAGGATAAAATGGTTTAACATAAGAAACTAAGATAAGGACCCACGAGTAGCTGAACACAGTGAAGTGGGCAAAACAAGAGCTTTAAATAACGATGAGTGGTGCCTTGTGGATAAAATGATGGAGACGTACAAATGCTGCTTTTCCAAAACTAAACGAAAATCTGACAAATAGTCTAAAATGGTTCATAAATTCAGTAAAGTTCAGTTTTATTTGTACAGCACCAATTAACGACAGTCATCTCCAGCACTTCTACAGACGTAGACCAATTCAATCCAATTATAGTCCAATTAAAACAAATCCATTATATGATCCACGTTGGTCCAATTTATCACTCATATAAACCAATTCTTAAAAATGATTACCTAACTAACCAACAGATTGCATCAAATTTTTCAACCACGACCATCTTCCTGCACTGGTTGGGAGTGGAAAGGAGAGGGAAGAGAGGTCAACCTGCTGAGGAAGAAGCTAAATTAGCCTATGAGCTGCTTTTCTATGGTAGTTTTTTACAAAATGAAAGCAATATTTCTAAAATTTCTTAAAAGTGTGACTGCGATTTGCTGGTGTTTCCACTGAATGGTGTTTCTCAGGTCTGGGTCAGGAGGTGGACACAAGTGCAGGACAGGGTAGTTCTCAAAACAGAGTTTTAATAGCGGAGGTACAAAATCAGCAGGCAGGAGGCGAGGTCAAAAAATGGAAGCTGGTCGAAACACTAGAGACAAGGAAAAACATGACTAGGAAAACCGCTGGAACGCTAGGGAAACAAACAAAACGATCTCGCACAGAGGGAAGGCAGTAGACACCTTAAATACACACAAGGGAGGGGGAGACGCAGGTGAAACAAATGATGGTAATCAGGTAGCTGGGAGGAGGAGATGACACACGAGGGAGGGCAAACGAGACACCTGGAACGGGAACCTGACAGTGTTTAGGGCATACGCCGTAATTCTGGTAAAATCTGGTACATTCAGCGTTGTGGAGCAGCTGTTTTGTTGCCACTTCTGCTGTCGCTGCTTTCCTCATCAGAAGACGAAAGCAGCGGCTGATAGTTCAGAGGCAGAGTCCGTACGTACGAATAAGGGATGAATTATGGATTCAGAATGACCCTGGATACGTTTAATGAGCTGTGTGATGCCACCAGACGTTTCATGCCCCCCGGGAGGCAGTTCCTACCAGGAAGCGAGCGGCTATCGCCCTCTACGAACTCACAACTTGCTCCGAGTACATGTCCATTGTTAAACTGTTTCCATTGCATTTTTACGATATACTTCTGTATCGTAAAAGTTAAAACTTTTAGCGATATCTGGGAGGTTTTTCGAAATGTCGATGTTTCCGTTACCAGTTTTTTATTGCGATGTTTAGGTTTTTGCACAATTCTCGAGGTAATGGAAAAGCAGCTAATGTCAGATATTTATACGTGGAGATTAATGGTGCATAAACACCAACCTTAGAGATTCGAATCATGGTCCATTTGCTCGGAAAGTCGACTTTATTTGGGGAGTTGTGAATGCACAAACAAGCACTGATTCTGGTCGTGAGAAATGTCTCCTAGAGGTCTTGACCAACCCAAGACCGCTAGGATCTGATGCAGCTCCGTGTGTTGTCCTGCATTAACCTGCTATATTGATACATTCATCTTCCATCATTTTAGCCTCATAATCTGACACCTTAGGCTGTCCTGAAAACATCATGTTGCCATGGTGACTGGGATTAAAAGGTTGGAGCTTTTACATGCATTTTTATATAAGAAACACCTAAAAAAACAGACCAAAAATAGCAACAAAAAAAAACAAATGTCTTGGAGTTTTAAGGGTTAAGGACTGGAATTGGATGGCATGTAGCTACTGTTGAGAGATGACACTCTTTAAAACTGAGTTTCTGCCTCCAATTAGCACCTCCAAGGTTGAGGTGGAGTGTGACTGAGTTGCTGCCTTAAGTAGAGTTTAAACTTCTCAGGGTCTTGTTAATCAGACAGGATGGGAGGCTGATGGGCTCATGGGGCTGGTGTTTGGTGAAGAGAGAGTCTGGGTGAAGAATAAGATTGAGACTTCCTCTGCAGGATGCAGAATGAATGAAAGAGGGCGTCTCTGAGATTTGGGAGGCACTTTAAGTAGAGTCATGTTTCTTAGACGGATAAGGTGGTTTGGGCATCTAGTGATTGTGAATTATTCTAGACATATTACACCAGGACTTGCTAGAAAGATTATATCTCTCAGAAGACCCCCCAGGTACAGCTGCTATGGTTCCTTTTCATGAGCCAGCTCCATGAAAAATCTCATGTTTGGAACAAATCTTTGCATTTAATAGGTCAAGTTTACCTTCATGACAACTGTGGGGGGAGGAGAAAAAATTATACCTTATCTGTTTAGATGTTATTTAATGATAAAATTCTTCATAATTAGGGGCGTGTCCTTTTGATTGACAGGCTGCAGGTATCCGGCAAAACGAGGCACAGAGTAGCACGACCTGGGTTTTTAGCCGGCTAACAGCGCGCCTTAGCTTTAGCCCGCCTACCTCCGTTAGCTGGTTAGCTCCCG
>JBBBVU010000025.1:2821370-2835991 GCA_037177055.1 Atherinosoma microstoma
GTATGTGGTCCAGGACCAGGTCCAGACCAGTTCTCCTGTTGTGATGGATGCAGTATGCGGTCCAGGACCAGGTCCAGGCCAGTTCTCCTGTTGTGATGGATGCAGGATGTGGTTCAGCATCGTCTTGCTGAAATGTGCAAGGCCTTCCCTGAATGAGACGTTGTCTGGATGGGAGCTGGTGTTGCTCTAAAACCTCCTAAATGAGCTTTGGTCCAGAGAAGACGGCGGTGTTTCTGGATCCTGTTCTTCTTCTCTGCATCGTAGAGCTTTAACCTGCATTTGGTGGATTTCAGGGTGAATTTCTGGAAGTCTTCTTGAGTCCATGCACTGGTTTCCAGTAGAGAATCATGTCTGAGAGCCCTGAGAACACCACCATCCATTTTGACCAGCTTTGTCCCCACGCGCACAGAGATTCCTTCTGAATCCTTTGGTATTAAACACAGTAGATCCTGAAAGTTCTTCCCATTCTACGTTGAGGAACATTTTCCTGAACCTCTGTCCATCTTTCCATCTGAGAGGCTCTGCCTCTCTGAAATGCTCCTTTTACACCCAGTCATGTTGCTAATTAACCTGATTAGTTGTCAAATACAAAGGAAATGATAAAATATCATGTTGTTTGTTCTACTGGGAATAAAAACTGGAGTTTATTAGATTTCAAAACCATTGCTTTCTGGTTTTATTGACATGTCACACAGCGTCTCAACCTTTTTTGGGGGGAATTGGGGTTGTATATTTGCACGTTTTAACAATATTCCATTGTCCTGGAAATGTATAAATGAGAGGGTGACTCTAGACCTTTGCACAGTACTCTAGTCTTCCATCTAGAGAACCAGTACACCCAATAATGGCCCATAAGAGTCAGAGGAAGTAAAACAGCTGGCATGAAAAACCTTTCTCAGCGCACACATTGGTTTACAGAGAGGTCGCCATCAAAAGACGTCAACTAGACACAACTTGGACCAAGAAGCACTTTGCGCGCGCGCGCGGGGTGCACATACTCAGGATTTAACTTGTTTTTCATCATTAAATTTCCTTCTCTATGGTTTGGAGTTCATCCAGATGGAATAAGTAGAATTTAAATGGAGTTTTGTGGGTGCTACTTCTCCTCAACCAGCCCCCCCTCCCAACCTTCCCTCTCTCTCACTCGGATAGCGCGTGCCTCTCGGTTGGAGCAAGCAGCTCGTGCTCAGGCACAAAACGCACACCGCGAGCGCACTCACAGCTGAGCGGGCGCCGCGACACTCTTCCTCAAAAAACCATCCTCCTCTCCGGTGGATGGAGGGATGCTGAGCAGGAGAGCTTCATCATCACTGTCATCAACGTCAGCGCCATCATCATCATCATCATCATCACCACCACCACCATCATCATCAGCATCATCATCATCATTAGGAGCAGCGGGGGAGAGAGAGAGGAGCTCTCCGTGGGTTTAAAAAGTTCAGGAGGATCCTGGTTTATACCGGAGCACCGGAGGGGCGCGTGCCCGGCGTTTACCCGGGAGAAAAACAAAAAAACCACCGTCTGACGCGGTCCAGCTTCACCTTTTTTTTTTGGACTCCATGGAAACGGATCCGGTGGTTCCGGATGGATCGGTTGTGTGTGTATCGGGTCACTAACGGAGCTTTTTTCTGAAAGATGTCCCGGTAATGAAACTCATCTCCGGCGATGAGGGATTTTTACTTTCTTTGATTATTTAACGGATTCCAGGTGTTAGACCGGACCGGACTGATCCCGGACGGGTCTTTGAAGGGAACTCCATGTGATCGTTGCAGCGGATTCCCGGATCATTCACGGATTTGTGACATTTTTTATTATTATTATTATTATTTGTGGCCAGCAACTTACCTGACGGCTTCCTCTCTGACACCTGGCGGTTTTAACGGATCCCGGGACAGTCCCGGATGGACTTGGCGACGGTAACCTCATCCGTTTCCCCCACCGTAAAAAAAAACGCAGGTTCACGGCAGGTGTTTGATTTTTTTTTTAAAAACCGAGAACGGAGATCTCCTCCGGTCGATAGGTTGATTATCGACGCCCAGGGAGGTTTCATATATCCCCCGGGACCGACCGCCGTCATCAACCAACACGGGGGGGGGGGGGATCGTTTCCCAGCGGCGGCAGGGGGGCTGGGGGGGGGCGGGGGGAGAAGTTACCGGAGGAGCATCTTAAAACCGTGAACGATCGGATAACCTTCATCATTAATATCTGACTGGTCTCATTAAAGGGAAGGATTGATTTTCAGGTTATAAAAACGGGATTTTCACCTCCTTTTTTCCCGGCTCTCATTAAATCAATGCGTTCCTCGGTTATCAATCAGTTTTAATCCAGTTTTAATCCATCAGGCACGTGAGGCGGAAAGCGGGGGGGATCGTTTAGACCTTGTAGACTCCTCGAATGAATGATCTCCTCCACCGTGAAATAAACCCACATGCTGGCTGTAAATTATCCACTTAACCCCCTGAGGACAGGCAGTGAGAGGAATATAGACAGGGACTGCGGTTGGGGAATTATTACCCCTATTAGACATCATTTCCAACCAGTAACAGCTCACAGAACCAACTAAGTTAATAAACTAAGGAAAAAACACGACTAAAATGTTGCAAAACTGATTTATTCTTGTTTATTTCTGCAGAAATGTTAATATACTGCAGGAAGATGGTGATAATTAAGTTTTAGTTGGATTAAAGAAACATCCCAATGTTCTGCAAAGTACTCTAATCTCCAGCTCCATCAAAATATCTATCCCCTAAGACATCCTAAAGGGGTTTATTTATGCTTTACTGCAGCTCTGGAGGAGCTTTAACTCAGAACAAATTAACTTTCAACCACCTGGGGACGATAACCTGCAGCTTTAACTCTCCTGTGCTAGTTTTAGACGCATGTAGCTCAGCTGACGATTTCCTGAAGTTCAGACTGAGGATTTCTATTATCCCTGTAAGGAAATCCAGCCAAGTTCAGCTTTTTTTTCCTCTGCATACAAGGCTGTCTGTGGAGGTTTAGAGTTTAGCTTACCCAGCTGATTCCCTGTGAAAGTCTATGGATGGTACGCTCACTGTATAGCCACATCCTCAACAGCATACCACCTCCTCCTTCTCTTCTTCCTCTCCCACCTCAGCCCCCCCCCCCCTCCCGTACACTTGTAATCGAGCCGTGCAGCATTGATTTTCCTCCTCACCGCAAAACCAAAATGCACACGACCAGCTCATCCGCTCTGGGTTGTCAGTTTTGTCGGCTGAAATGTGAGAAGTGACGCGGTGTTGATTTCCCACCTGGAGTCGGAGCTGAAGGACGTTGATAACGGTGCGGCGAGGTCAGAGTTCAAGTGGAATCCAAACCAACGACTCGGAACACGTCGGAATCCGATCCGAGCGTTGGCTTTAATCACAACCTGCTCCTGACTCTGGACTCAGGATATTTGGAGCTAAATGGGATTAAACGACAGCAGCCCCGGCGCCATGCGTAACGGTCGTGGCCTGTCGGACCAGTGGGCCGAGTCGGTGGTGGTCCGGCCTCGAACCACAGAGCGCCACATCACCGTCCACAAGCGTCTGGTGCTGGGCTTCGCCCTGTCCATCCTCACCCTCATCATCGTCACAGCGGTTGCCGTGGTGCTCAGCGTCCGCTTCGAAGACTGCGACCAGCGAGATCGCACCGGAGCGACCGGGGAGACGGGGTCCAGAGGGTCCGGGAGGTTGAACGGGAGCAGAGGGGAGAGGACGGGGGAGAGAGGGGACGAGGAGGCCGTCCAGCCATGGAGGAACTCCCGGCTGCCGGGCACGGTGAGGCCGCGGCATTACGACCTGCGGCTCGCCGTCTACATGGACAACTTCACCTTTTCCGGAGAGGTCAGCGTTGAGCTGGAGTGCGTCAACGCCACCCGCTTCATTGTGCTGCACGCCGATCGCCTCGAGGTACGTTGGCATGACTGGCTGCAGGTTGTGTGTGAGGAAACAGGTAAACATGATTAATATGTCACATGATGGTCCAAAGTCCATTTATACTGAGAAGTTTTAGATTTCCCAACATTTGATGAACTTACTGGAGGTTTGTAGAGTTTTAGATGAGATTCTTTATTTAACCAGATAAAAACCTCAGCGATTAAAAGTCTCTTTCTCAAGAGGGACCTGGCCAAGAAGGCAGCACAACCACAGGTTTATAGATAACTCACCTAGCTCGTAGATGGAAAATCTTCCAAAGGATCCAGTCTCGTAGAGGGTTATGAAACTTTCTCAAACCTGTTTTTGTGCCTCGGGGAACAAAATAATCTCTTCTTCGTGTGTTTAGCCCTAAAATGAACTGGAATTTACAGCAGCTTGTAACAGTCAATCCTTTCCGGACGGTTTCAGGAAGTTGCATCAGGACTGGTTTTAGTGACGGACCTCAGCACACAGCTGTCAATCAGCAGATCAGAGTTCATCTCGTCCAGCACTTTGTACGCTGAACTGTAACCGAACACTTGGAGCAAGTAGAATTAATCCTTTAAGGTCGTGCTTTACCGTTTGGTACGACAATATTTTCAGTGACTATCATGAATTTATGTCAAAGATTGTGGAAATAAATCCGCCTGAACCATCTCTTCCAGTTGGTTTGGGTATGTCATACCAGAAGAAAGTGTCGGCTATGCCATTTTAACCCCTTAAAAGAAACATTTTTAAGGGGTTAAAGACATCTGATAAGACAATGCAGCTGGATTAAAGACCCCTGGTGATGAGACGCATTAATAAAAACCTGCTTTTTGTCCATTTCATGCCAAAATTTGCTTTAAATTTGATTCCCAGCTTCACCCAGAAAATATGACAAAGTTATTTCCCTTAAAACCAAATTTTTTAGCAAAGTCTGTGACGTTAATGTCAATCGGAGCTCGTTAAGGTGCAGTCGGCTGGTAAATGGTGCCATTTAATTAAAGGAGAAGACGGAGCAAATGGTGATTAACAACCTGTAGGTAGTTATGGAAATGTTATCCGGTTAACTTTATTCAGTTTTTTAGTAAAAAAGAAGTCTGATGAGCTGATTTTTTTATATGATAAATGACATATCTGATGAGAAGGAGCGCAGCGGAGCTCGTCGTGTTCGGCTCGGTCCTGAGAGCTAACTGGTTATGTTGGGAAACGGTTGATCGTCGGCATCGATCGGTTTATGGCTGAACTGATACGTCACTGATATGAGATCGTATTGAGTCGAGTTGAAGCTGAAGGATCATCAATGATGTCAGCGGGTCGTAAACACCCATGTTTATCTTGGACCTGATGAAGAAACAAATGAAGAGGAAGATACAACCGATGGAAAGCAAACGGCAGCAACTGGAACAGAAAAACCAGACAAAAAAGTAAAGAAAAGGAACAGAAAAAAAAAGCAGACAATCATCAGGAGCACCTAGAAAAACATATTTGCTGCAACATTCAGTCCGTTGAGGATTTTTATCCAGTTGTACAAACTGTGATCCACGTAAATGATTCAGGAAGGAGAGTGCCAGTAGACGGTGATAACGTCAACTTGTTTTCTCCAGTAACTTATCTTAAAGTTGTCAGAGGGCCAGTTTGGTTACCCAGTGAGTGAGTTGCATCCAATCATGGCCATCATTGGATTTGCTGGAGGCTGTTGTTAGAAACCTTATGCTTGGCCAACATTGCTGGAGATACGGGACTTGATCTCCATCTTTTCTCTCGGGTCCTGACAGCGATTCAGTCGTATCTGAGCATTAATGGTGCGGCATGGACGTGACTTTTTTGGGGACCGTGGGTCATGTGGACATAGTCTGAAGGTCCATTTATGCTTTAAAGACGAATACGGAGGATTTCGTCCCTCTTCTGCATCATTTATGTGCGTATTTTGGTCTGTTTTTGGGGCCCTTGTGGATCCGTACCCTGATCCGTACCGCCGGGAACCATGGGGCCGGTGTTGAACTGTATAGCTGACATGCTAGCAGCGAACGGAACGAAGAAGACGCCACAATCTATTTAAAGACCACCTCCTCTGTCTGAGAATGTCCATTAATCATGATCTCCACCGCCGCCATCTTTACTATTGACAAAAACTTCGAGGTGAACTCTAAATGCTTCACTGGTGGATGTGTTGCCTAGCAACCATACCAACGTAAAGGAAGTATCAGAGCAGTGTACCTGGACATAAAGGGATCATAAACGGGCCTTTGGTCCTGAATTTCTTCAGCTAATTTTAAACAAATTTCATATTTTAAAAGCCTGGGAAACGAATCTGGAGTGTTTTAAGTCTGACCATCTACGATGTTTGTTTCTGTGGCTTTAATGTGTCATACGAGATATTATAGAACTAAACAGGCTGCATGCTGACAACCAGATAACCGGCAGTAAAATCTCATCTGGTTACGAACATTTATTCAGCGTCTTAGACTAAATATGGACGTCTGTAAAACTTGAAATTTGAAATGAATTTAATCAGACTTGACGTATGGACCAGTCGGTTCGCTGTGAACATGGGACCCTTGTTGCAGTGGGATCCTTTTTAGTCCCATTGAATATTTTCCTTCACCTCATGATGCTTTCCAACAATTTAAAGGAAAAGTGTTTGAGAAAATACTGCAGGAGTTGAATGTAAAAGTATTTGGCTGAGCTGGACTGTAAAATACGTCCTGAGAGGGTGAAGAAAGTGAAGAAAGACTTTGTGAGCCAATAAAATTGAAAATGGTTTCTTCCTTCGGGGATTGAATGTGTTCATTAAATTTAACGTACATCCCTGTTATTTATTTATTTACATAAAGTACTTGATTGAAAATCGTGGGTGGGGGGGTGTATCCACATTAATCTTCCATTAAATCTGGTCTAAAAAGTCCATGTTTGCTGTACATATGTGATGCATTACGAGCTGTCAATCAGCATTAAACTATTTATGTAGAACCAAACTCCCTCCCTACTCGGTATAAGCAACGTTTCCTGACTCCATAGCATCGTTATATATCTCTGCCTGTTGATGTAGGCTCTTTAATCCGGTCAGAATTCCTGGTTTGCATCCAGAGGTCTGCTCTGTGCTGCAAACAACCCAAACAAAGAGTGTTTATTTCCAGATCTGGCCTCCGAGGTTTCTTTAACGAGGCTAATTAGCCGCCAAAGTTGCTGTTTCAGCCCAAAATGTTTGGATGAGCATGCGGTGGAAGAAACCCTCAGAGCAAAACAGTGCTTTTTTTTTCATGCCGGTCATCTGGGCTAATGTGAGAGATGGATAAATCTGTTTAATTTAAGCAGAGGCCAATTAAACGCCCTGCAGCCTCCTTTGTGTTTACGTCTGAGTACACTGTGAATTACGAGGTGTTGTTGGGCGGCAGGCAGGTGTCCTTAGGTATCCTCACAGTTAATGCATGATGAAGAGGAAAAAGTGTCAAGACGTCGAAGCCCAGAAACCAAAGAGATGTTTAAAAATAGAAGCAGCTGGGAGAGGGAAGAAAATGTTTTTCCTCATCGTTAGATCTCCAGATTGATTTGAAGAAAAGACTCATTTCGTGAAAAAATATCGAGCATTTCTGCAAACGCTGGTTCTCGGACCGACTTCAGGCCCTGTCAGTGATAATGAACGTGCAGGAGAGCTTTCCTCGGCTAATTCCTGCCTGCTTCAGTCCTCGTTCTCCTGTCCTGCCTCTCTGAGCCCGGCATGTTCCTATCCCTTAAATCATGGAGGAGAAAAGGGAGACGAGGAATCTACGCTGATGTCTTTTACACCGCTTCAGTCTTAATGTCTTTATTGATCGAGCAGCTGATGGGAAGGACAGGGAAGGTGCATCCAGGCTGCAGGGGGGCAGCTTTATGACACTAATCCTGCCCTCATCATCCAGCAGTTTGTTTTTCTCTCCTTCTGATTTGGCCATTGGTTTATTTATGGGGGTCTCACAGTTAAAATGATTCAAACTGAGACTGAAACATTTTTATTCAGAACATTACGACTATAAGACTATTAAACAAGTGGACCTAATTTGAGCCTGAGTGGAGACATTGTTTAATGCTCTGGAGGTGGTTTCTTTGTTCATGTCAGCAGCTCCTGGTTACCCGGACAACAACAAAGAGCGTGATTTTCCAAACCTGGGCTGGGGCTCGTAAGACTGGCAGCCAGGACTGATTAGACAAAACCACAAAGGAAATGATACGTAGTCTTTATTTAGAAGATAAACATTTAGAAAAAATAAATAGAATTTGAACATAGAGACAGAAGAGTTTGACTATCCAGGAACAATCAGCAGATTAACTGGTGAGGATGTCAGGACAGGGTATAAAAGCATGCACCAAATTCTTAGTCCAAACTCCATCAGAGTTTAAGTTCAACAAATACGTCTCAGTGAAAGGTTGAAAAGAACTTTGGTCTTTCAGCATATACTGTGGAAAGAAACCACTGGTGGGTGGTCATGACCTTATAGTCCTCAGACAATACTGCAGGAGAATAATGATTAATACAGAGACATGGACTAAGGAGGACCTTGGAGAACCATCTTCACTCAACACAGAAGATGTATAGCATGAACTCTGTCGAGCTCATCTCAGATGGACAGAAAGACGGTGGACAGATGAGAAAGATCATCCAGGCTGTTAACAGAGAAGGCTGTGATGGTCTGGGGGACATCAGTGTCCATGGAGGACTTTGTGTGTGTGTGAAGGTACCTTTGATGCAGAGACATAGTGATGTCTTTTTGTCTGGAGGTCTGTGGACGATGTCAGACCTGCATTAGGGAGGTCACGATTATTTAATTCAGAATTAATCTTAAAGATCATGTCTGAACCATCAACTTGTTCCCGGCTCGTGCAGCACGGAACAAAAACATTATTATTTGATATATCAAACGGGCCATCCTGCGTCCTCTAGATATAAAGCTGGAAACTACCAGGAACTTCATGAATAAGGAGGATAAAGTGGTTTTTGGTGGATTCGGTTCACCGCTGTAACGAAGCACCTTCATGCCCGAAATCAGTTGTTTGAGTTATTGGGAAAGAAAAAGATGGTGTTAATTCCACAGATTCATCTCTTTGCATTCATTCTGCAGGTTGAAGACCTATAACAAGCTTTCATGTGATTTTACACATTTCTAGTGTTGGGGATTCATTTTTTTTTACAATAATCGTACCATAAGAAATCAACAATGGTGACGTCGCTATTCTGCAGAACGGGTCTGTCCTGCCTGCAGCTCACATCTGTTGGATGGGATGAAAACGTGGCCATCCATCTTCTGCTGAGGGTGTCTTTATATCTGCATGAAGCACCAGCCAGTGTTGGAAAATATTGCTTTTCAAATCGAAGCCACTTGATCTTGATGCTTCAGTGAAACTTTAAACACGTTAAATATTCACCCAGATCTTCATACTGACATGATGTTTTATGCATCATCTCTTTCTATCTGTTATGGACATTTGCAGTACGAGGTGAACTGTAACCGTCGAGCATTAAAGATGAGTTTACGGTTCATTACAGCAGGAAATAGATGCTACTTGATCCACTTGGTCTGGTATCTATAGCAACAAAGCTGAAGTGGATGCTGAGGATGGTCCTCCAGAAAGTCTTCACATGGACTCCAGTGATGTATGTTGATAAAGCGACGATGCAGAGGACTCTGGGACAACTGGGATCAGTTCCAAACAAACCCCTGGACTAAAACACATCATTTTGGTATTCACTTGAAGCGTGGCACTTTATTTTGCTGACTCACCCAAATAAAATTTTAAAAAAAAGCCTGAAACACCTCCCTCTAATCCCCGACGCTTCCTCTCCACATCAGCAGACTTTCTGTCCGTATTGATCACTTCTTTCATCTCAAAGTGCTGCAGACACACGCTGGCTTTAATTGGTGGAGGATCGCTGATGTGTGACAATGGAGACGCACAAAGGTTCCCAACTGTTCCTACTGCTGCAGGCCATGTTCCCATCATGCATTGCTGCTTAGACCAGAGCTTGCTCATCCCTGTTTGTACTCGCTTATGACTTGCATGAGTAACTGGCACGTACTCCGGTTTACCAGGTGCTTAGATCCTTAAGTCAGTATTTTACCAAAGTACCTGAAAGGCGTATAACGGCGGCGTTGCTACCGGAGGAAGTGTTTTACATTCTTGTAATGTTGACACAGTTTAGCTCCAAGCAGGGCAGCTTCCCTGGAGGCCTTACTACTGCAAAGATAGATAGATAGATAGATAGATAGATAGATAGATAGATAGATAGATAGATAGATAGATAGATACTCAGCTGCAATATAAAAACAAATAAAGTACTATGTAAGAAAATATATAATTGAAATTAAAGTGCAGACTCTTGCCCTAGTCCGGTTGTAAAAGTCTGCATAATAATGAACACTAACGTGGCTAAACCACAGGACCTTTATGTGGATTATATTATTTAGACTATTATTTAGAACCAAAACTACTTGAACTGACTGAAACTTTATTTATTAGCACTTTGGATATTTAGTTAAACATGTAATTAGATCAAATAGTACCGTACGATGCCTAGAGGGTGGAGTTTCCAATCAATTTGCCTGAAAATTGTTTAAGAGTAATTAATATTGCTTAATACCATTTCCTTCGACCGGCGCCCATTCACCGAGACTGTCAGTAGCCCTGTTCCAAGATGCCAAACTTATTCAAGTCTTGTCTCAAAGAATGTCCGACGGTACTCCTAAACATGGTTCCTCCAGATAAATTCTCCACCCGTGCTGCTCACGCCACATAATAATAATATATTAAAATCTATTTAAATCAAAAAACTATGTTCAATGTTTCTAAAATAAAGACCTTATGCAGTTGGCTGCAACATACAGTATATTTAAAGGGAAGAAAAAATAATAAGTGCATTTACCGTGAATTCAAAGCCCCATTTGAGAAGCAGCTCGGGTCTTTTTCTGGCTACTTTTATACATTTAAACTATTTTGATGATCAAATGGACTTTATAACCTTCTTACCCTCATGGAAGAAATGTATGTTTTACTTTAACTTGCTGCCACATCTGTTTGCTTTTGTATGCACTTAAAGGAGTAGATGGAGGAATTAATTAATAAAGGGTAGGTGACATAAGGCTTCAGCCCACAGCATTTTGGTCCTTTTATTTTTATTTTTTTTATCCTTTGTTTCTTTTTTTTCTTTCTCTTGTTATTATATATATTTTCTTCCAAGTACTAATGGCATTGACTACATGAGTTTAGCTTGATGTGACCAAAATAAAATAAATGTTGAATGTTGAAAGGTTACTTTTATTAGATATACACATGTTTGCAAAAGGATTCGTCGCCTTCCATTAAAGAAAAAGGCAAAAATCTTCATAATAATTCAACGAAGTGGAGACTGAAAAAAGTAATAATAAAGATACATTTGCTAAATTATAATTTAATGAAATATTACTTGGTTTTTTAATTTAATTGAGTTGAAAAAATAATTAAAAACATACAAACAATACAGTCCTGGACCAGTGAGAGCACTTTGCTGATGAGCAGTGGGCCGGAATACCTGTGGACAGGTGTAGAAGTCTGATGGAGAGTTACAGAAAGCACCTGATTGCATTGATTAGGGTTATTTAGCTCAATGGTTACTAGATAGTGGGGTTCAATCCACAACTAACCACTGAATTTCTAAATATGAACACATAAAACAATCCTCCTACCTGAGCTAAAACTATCCTAAAGATTTAACAAATAATGACATGACTTCATGCAGTATTAACTGTGGTTTTCTGGTTCCTGGTCTACATATCCTCCGTAGACTCGCACCCCATCTGGTGTAGATCAAACATCCTGAAAGCAGCTGGAAAAACGTCCCGAAACAAACCTGTTGTTTTGTGTCACTCCCTCGTCTCCCCCCTCACTGATACCCAGAGCCCAGTATGCGGAGCTGACCCCAGGACGTGCCATTTATTTTGCTCGGTGAAGTGGTTTAAAGTGCACGACGGCAGATGAAACCAAGCGGCTGGTGAATTGATTCCGGTGAAATCTGGGTGGAATGATGATTGCTGGCAGGACTGAGCCCGAACGCTGCAAATGGATTTAATGAGGGACCACTTTTCCCCAAACATCCCACTCCCCTCCGGGATATGCATCATGCTGGCTCGTGTACAAACACTTTGTATTCGCTCGCCATTCGACAGACGATTCATTTTTGAAGGGAAAACCTTGTTTTTATTGCATCATTTTGCACAAAAAAAAAGGAGGAAAAAAAACCCAACATTGCAGAACAAGTGCAGACCTTTTGATATTATTTTTAAGTATGCACTCCTGGTCCACCCACAGAGATGACCCACAGAGGGGCCTTCACTTACTGCAGCTGATTAGACCTCCTCTAAGGACCGTGTGGGTGCACAGAGCACTTGACTGGCATCTCTCTCACACCCTGTTGCTCATGTTGCACCTGCTTGCTTTGATCATTTTCCCGGGTGAAGCCAGTTTGGTGACATTTTATTTAATTAGAGGCAAATCCCCGTTCAACTTGAACCTGAGCTCAGGTCTAATCAGCCCGGGGGAGTGAAAGCACCTGGGAGGCTCGGCACAACCCGTAATGAGTGTCAACGCTCCACTCTGTTTCTCCATCGTCTGGTCTGTTTCAGTTCAGAGCCTCACGGGGAGGAGGACCGGATGGACCGGCGTACGCCGACACTCACAACAGCAAATTATAGATTGAGTCAAAAATGCTCTTTTCTAGTTCCATGTTCACCATTTGGTGAGCATTTGGCTCTTGTCACATCACCATGGCAACATGTCTAACATTAAGAGCAACAGCTGGCTGTGAATCAGAGGTTGCTTGGCAACAATGAAGGGAAACAGCTGTTAATGTGACGAGCAGGGCGACACCTGGTCCGGTCTGTGTGGCGCTGACTGTGTCAAACAGCAGAAGGCGCCATTCGCAGCATGCAAAGGCCCGTCGTCATGGTAACGTCTCATCTTCTGGTAAAACGCCAAATTCTTCAAATAAATCTGAATCAACGCAACTGGGGATATTTACTGTTTGAAATGATTGATCGTGATTATTCGCCTGGTTTTTCTGACTAATTTCAGCTGCGATTAATCGCAGTGTTATGTGCACGGACCACCACTGTCTACTGAGAGTGTGCACGATCATGTACGTGTTACCTGGGTGTCCAGCTCCAGTCCTGCAGGGTTTAGATGTCTCCCTGATCCAACACACCTGAATCAGATTAAATGTCTCTCGTCAACAGGTTGTTGTCAAGTTCTGCCCAATCATGTTGACCCATCAATCTGGTTCAGGTGCTGCCGCAGGAAACATCCAAAACCTGCAGGACAGCGGCCCCTCGAGGACCGACTTTGGACACTCCTGCTATAAAGGGAAGTCTGAACTGTGCACTGCCCTCTAGTGGAAGCATTGATAACGACCATGCCGATGTAAAGAATCCACGGGAGGTTGTGGCCAGTGTTAAGTTTATTTCCCGTCATGTTCAGAAACTGGCTTTTGTTTTGAGATAACACTTAATGATCAGGGTGAGGTGGACAGTGAGCAACTGGTGCAAAGTTTCACTGGTAATTGTTGCATTTGGGAAGAACCATCACCAGCTGGTTGGCTCCACAGTCTTCTGTTTAGCTTCTGAGATTAAAAAAAACCATCTACCTGCTTTCTGTCTGCACATCATGGGGCCCCCAGCTGGTCTTTTATGGTGCTTTTTATTTCTTCTTCTCTGCTTTTATATCAACACTTCCTTGTCCAGTCCTGACTGGAGAAGGATAAAAGAAGCACCTGGACCACCTGGACTGGTGTTGGGATCATTGTCCTGTTGCATGAGACGGTTTCAGCTTCATCTGGCAGACACATGGACTCACATCTGACTCTAGAGGAGGTCACGGTCCGCTCAGTGACTGCAAGGTGTCCGGGTCCTGTGGCTGCAAAACAAACTAAGATCATCTGATGTGCTGTTCTCCAAAAACATCTCCACTTCCACCTGGTCTGCCCAGAGGGAACTGTTCCAGATGTCATGACCTTAACCATTAACATGGGACCTGAGGCCTGGAGAGTCTGAGATGTACCTCCGGGGTTTTTCTTTACTTTCTCTGAGTATTGCACGGTCTGATCCTGGACTGAATAGTTTGGAAATGACCTTATAGCCCTTCTCAGCTCTTAAAGCTCTTTCAGATGTCAGTGACAGTGTTGTTTTCCTCTCTGAGCATCATTCCTCTACTTTTCTCCGTTCAGGTGGACCGCATATCCGTTACAGCGGAGGGCGGTGCCGGCGGGCGTCCCGCTAACAGGCCGGGGGGCGGAGTCATGCGCATCCACCGCCACTTTGCCTTCCCGGCCAACCAGATGTACGTGGTGGTGCTGCACCGCGAGCTGAAGCCCATGAGGGTCTACCGGCTGAACATGAGCTTCGACGCCACCATCGAGGACGAGCTGCTCGGCTTCTTCAGGAGCTCGTACACCCTGCACAGAGAAAAACGGTAAACACACACACACACACACACACACACACACACACACACACACACACACACACACAGACAGACTTGTTTTTCCTGCAGCAGCAGGTGGTTTGACCAGAAAAGGTCAGAGCCTCACACCCACCACATTGATTAACTCACACACCGCTCACAGTGTGGGGTGTTCCAGCTATCATACCACACACACACACACACACACACACACACACACACACACACACACACACACACACACACACACACACACAC
>JBBBVU010000025.1:2858248-2873721 GCA_037177055.1 Atherinosoma microstoma
GTGTGTGTGTGTGTGTGTGTGTGTGTGTGTGTGTGTGTGTGTGTGTGTGTGTGTGTGTGTGTGTGTGTGTGTGGTGATGTTGGGGAGGAATCTCTCGGTTTTTCTAATGAACAGATTAATCTTTATTTTTGTCCGATCCATTTTTACCCACAAAAACAAAAAAACCGAAGAAGAAAAAAAGCAGATTTTTCTCAGAGAAAACGGAGGACGTTCATGTCTTTCTGTCTGGGGACAATCTGGACCGCTGTCTCGTAGGAGGACCTCCTGCCGGGGTTTGGACCTGCAGACCAGAGTCTGGCTCGGAGCCAGAAACCCTGGAGGAAGATCAGCCTCTCCACTCCCACTATGGAGCATAAAGCAGTGTTATCTGCTCCTCCGTGTGTGTGGAGGAAACTTAGAGATGATCTTGGTGAAGGGAAGTCATGTTTGGGCCCAGGTCCATTACACGGTCTGGCTCAGCTGTTGGCTCTTCTTCACACCTGCTACTTTTTTAGTGCTAGCTCAGCAACGGCTCCCAGCGAGCTGAGCTCATTATAAACAGTGGCGTGGACGCTTTGCACGCCGCTGGTGTGTTGAAGGGAATCTCAGCCGGGGGGGGCAACCAGGTCGATGCAGCAGAACCAAGATGCTGCAAAACACGTCTTTTTTTTCTCTTCTCTGACCAAAGAAGCTGCCTGGAAATCAGAGGTGAGCTCTGAAATGTAGTTACGCTGCCTCTGAGGCTAGAATCCCGTCTGTCTGCAGTGGAAAGTGGAGAGCTGAGCTGGGCTGGGCTGGGCTGGGTCAGGACAGACTTTGGTGTTTCATGACTGAAACATGCTGTTCAGTCTGGACTTTTATCTTTTGTGCAGCAATATTAAAACATTAAGTTTATGGATTTAACTTCTTCTTGATGAGATTAGAGATGCATGCGGTGTAGCAGACCTTTAAGCATTATTGCTAACACGTAGCATAGCAACATGCTAATATGTAGCATAGCAACATGACGTGGAGAAACCCGGGTAAAAGACTCTACCAAGCATCAGCACCCAAACCAAGCAGTTTTATGGGAATTAGAAAAGCTTGAGGACATCACCGTCCACCTTAGAGCTGCTGATCATGTCTCCACACACACGAGGAGTCATGAGAGCAGAGATGCTGCTGATTACAGACACGTTTGTCTCACCACTGTGGGACAGACACTCTGGATTGACTCCGGATTACTTTACTCATTCCCAGGATTACTTTACTCATCCTAGGATTACTTTACTCATTCCTAGGATTACTTTGCTCATCCTAGGATTACTTTACTCATTCCTAGGACTACTTTACTCATTCCTAGGACTACTTTACTCATTCCTAGTGTTACTTTACTCATTCCTAGGATTACTGTACTCATCCTAGGATTACTTTACTCATTCCTAGGATTACTTTTCTCATTCCTAGTATTACTTTATTCATCCTAGGATTACTTTACTCAGCCTAGGACTACTTTACTCATTCCTAGGATTACTTTACTCATTCCTAGGATTACTTTACTCATTCTAGGATTACTTTACTCATCCTAGGATTACTTTACTCATTCCTAGGATTACTTTACTCAGCCTAGGATTACTTTACTCATTCTAGGATTACTTTACTCATTCCTAGGACTACTTTACTCATTCCTAGGATTACCTTACTCATTCCTAGGATTATTTTACTCCTAGATGAACTGGCCTATCTCCTGGTTTCCACTGTAAGTAATGTGGGTTTCTGTTAGGAGGAGGGAACATTTCTATCCTCTACTGTGTTCCAGGTGAATTTACTCTAACACAGTAACATATTCTGTAGTAATCTCCAGCTTTCTGTAGAGACCAGGATTACACATACAGCCCTTATCACTTGGAAAATATACTTCATTTATTTTGGGGATTTCATTTTGGACATGAGGCAGAGAAAATAGACCTTGTGAAGAAGAGGTTAGAAATAGTCCAGACCGGATGTTTGTTTTCATCATTTATTTATGACGGCTTCTGTTTTATTAATAAAAACATGCCATTAGCTGTAATTCCTCCTTCAGAAGGAAAAATCTCACTTTTTTCTGTTCTGATGTCGGGCTTGATTATAGAAACAAACACACCTGTTTCCGCAGTTTAGCTTCAGTCCAGGTTTGTTCGTTGTGGAGCCGGGGATGATGTTTGTCTCAAGAGGGAAAACTTAAAGAACAGCCTCGGGCTTCACACACACTGTGTTTCCGCTCGGGACACACACACACACCCAGCGGACAGCGTATCGCCATCGGAGTCACGGCGGACCTGCAGGAGAGCTGGGTTTGGATTGACACCCACAAGAGAGATGGGGTTGCTTTAAAGATTTCCTTTTGTTGTTTGTTTCATGTTTTCCACAGAATCAGGGTTTTCTGGGGTTGGTAAGGTCACCTTTGCTGCTTCACAGCTGCTCAAATTTGAAGAATTTGAACAGATTTTTCTTAAAGTCTTATAAAAGAAGAACCAAAATTGTTGTTGGGAATCAGATCTGAGTGGAAAGATGATGGCAGAGTTACTGATGCTTGGACAGTTTGGACTCCTCTGAGTGGTGAAGTCGACCAATAAAGAGACTCTGCATGGTCTAATTTTCTTCTGTCCTCCACTTGTCCCATTTTAAGGACACAGATTTGCTCGGTGCGTAAAGCAGGCGGCTGGGTGGCGACGGCTCTAGAAATGTTCATAATAATAAATATCAAGGTGCCCGGGAGCTGGATCTGAGGGCAGAAGGTTGGTTTTGCCTCCTATTCTACTGGTAGAACCTCCAGTAAACCTGCAGCCTCAGACTGAAGAGCAAAATGATCATTTTTACTTTACTGGTCCTGATTTTACCCGTCTGTACATATATTAGAGAGCCGTTGTTCTAACAATTGAACTATCTGATGAGGAAAAGGTGGATAAGCAAAGCTGTGGTATGTAGCTAAAGTCAGGCTCTACTAACCTGGTTGTAATAACTAAGTCTGAAAAATGGTTGGTTTCAGACTCTAAACAGGAGTAAAGTTAAACACTATATCCTGGTTTAATGTCTACAAACAGATTTATTTTCCATGATGTGAACGTTTCCATCCTCAATGTACAGAATGTGTTTCAGTCTATTTCTTATATAAAGTATTTTACATATAATTTTGTTTGTTTTTGTAGTATTTGAACGGAAGTTAATGTGTTAAATCAGGATATCGTCTCTTTGATCGATGGATTTTCAAATAGAAATCATATCGTGTGCATGTCTGTCCTGTCGCTGTGTTTAATGGTTTAATACCAGTAACTCCTGCTGTGTTTTCAGTCTTATTGCTGGTGTTGGTTCGGTTTCTCTCCGTTGTCGTGGTTGCCTTAATTCTCCTCGCACCCTCCCTTTCTCTTATTTCCCTTCTCAGGTCCAACATTAGCTGTGATTTAATGGTATCGGAAGAATTTGTGATATTGGAAAATTGATGTAACTTGTAACCCATTTTTACTGGCAAATGGGAGCACAACCAGAGAAGAAATAAGCCCGAGGAGGGAAGAAGAAAACTCACCAACTGGAGAAAATGTGCATGATGCGTCTGGAGCTTTAGTGATCTGTTGCATAGAAATCTGTGGATTTGCCTCTTCTAGTTTCCCCTCCTCTCTCCTTATAAGTGTTCGTGGCCACAGGGACGCTTGGAAGACGTGGGAGGTGGACAAACATTGTGTGCCAATGTACCATCCTGCGTATAAGCTGCATGTGAAGATGAGAGTTTTGAGAAATGTGGCCAGCGATGCCTCCTGGATGTCTCCCAGGAGAAAATTCAAGGCCTCGATGTAGACTGCAGGAGTCCCCGGAGAGATTATCTGGCTCTGGCTGGGAAGGTGTTGGACTCGATCCTGCATTGCTGGAGGACATAGTTGGGGATCTTTGCTCTGATTCAGAAGCAGATAGGGCCACTGACGATGGGCAATCCACTTAGAGCGAAGGAAGCTGCATCCAAATGCTTATATTCATCCCCGTCTTTAAGATCTGATCTACATTATGAATATTTTTTGCACCTCTGGGGGAAAGAAATAGATACCAAAATGACAGGTAGTGATGGACCAAGCAGTCACACCCAATAAAAATCTCAAATTTCCCAAAACTGAATGAATGGATGTTCTTTCCTTTCACATATTCCTGCTCTTCATGCTGTGGCACCGGGATAATTTCTGAAGACTCGGTCACATCTAAACCAGAACGCTGTGGAAAGGCTGGTATGAGACCCAGAGTGAGATCATCCTGGGTAAATAACAGGATATGCTTCTCTTTAGAGACAATAAGTGTGCAGGACGTGATAAAGATCCTGGAAGCAGCACATGCACATTTTCTATATTTACAAACTGTTGCTGGATATGCTCTCCGCGTCTCCGTTACCGCATCGCTCTCATATTAAAATCCTTGTTTGAGCCTGAAGGCGATGCAGACGCTGCTGTCTGTTTGCGGAGCAGCTTCCTCTGACAGAAACATTAATCCTCCATCCTCCTCCAACCCTCTGAAAGGAACAGCTTTATGTGACGGAGGAAAAATAAAACACTCCATCCTCTTCAGAAGCGATAAAACGGCTTCATCTGTCACAAACATTCATCCTTCTGTCCTTTTCAAAACTGCATTCAGGACTCGGGGGCAAGATTCATAAAGCAAGTCCGTAAATGATGCAAAATGGCCTTCACAAATCAGCAACGACTTGCAAATCAAAATGTAAATTAGCAGCATGGGACACAAGTTGAATGATAAGCAAATTTGTGATCATGAAATTAAATGAAACTGTTCCTGATGTTCCTTCAGGCACTGCTTTCTCTGGGACTTTGAGGACAAGCAGCGGATGCCAAAAGCATTAATTTATTTCCTTTTCTGCAACGTTTTCTTGTCCTAGATGAGTTTGAATGACTTCTTAAAAACTTTTTGTACTTGTTTTGTTGGAGCTTTAATTGGTTTCTGGCTCTGTAAGTTTTCCAAGTGCACAGCAGCAGCACATTTGAGGAGAAAAATTGTCTGGCAGCTTCCGGCCTTGTCCTGCTTTAATGGTTGCCGGGGGTGATGGTTGCAAGCTGGATGTTAGGGCGCTGCTATGTGGTTGTCTGGGTTACATACTCAGGTTTTTACCATGGTAATTTTAAGATTATAAGTGGTTGCGAGGCCGTTCTGTGTGATTAATAAGACTTGTATGAGGTGTTTACCACTTCCTGTCCAATACCATGGTAGATATGCTTTACCTGACCCCGAACACATAAAGCAGGAGTGGTTTAGATGGATGGGAAAGGTTGTGATAGTCACATTTATATCCAAGTAGTGCCAATCTGACTGAAGCCAAACTTTGGAATTACATGCAAACATGTTAGTCTGACTCGAATCTACTGAAAGGTTGGAGTCCAATTTCTCCTGGATGTTTACGTTGGGGATGAGATCTTGCCCAAAGTGGAGGAGTTCAGGTATCTCGGTGAAGGAAGAGTGTAGAGGTAGACTGACAGTTGTGGCGGTGCATCGGCAGCTGATGATTATTAGAACAAAATTGTGGCTGAAAGGTGTTTCCTCTGCAGGGTGTCTGGACTCTCCCTAAAGCTGGACCTTAAGAGAGAGTCCAGCACCTGAGCGAAGGGTTACCACGGTTACTGCACAAATTCAGCGAGAGGCTCCAGAAATCCAGAAACACATAACTGACAAACCACAAGGGAGTACTTCCGTGTAACCGCACTACAAGCAGGCGTGCATGTCAGGTCTGGAAGAGGAGCGCATCAAGCCTCCGTGGACCTACATGCATGTATAAATCCAGTTTTAGAGACAGGATGAGAAGCTGAACGCTGCCTCCTGCGGGTGGTTTTCCCATCATGTCCCACCGGGAGGAGGCCCTTGGGAAGACACGGGGCACACTCGAGGGGCTATGTTTCGATGCTAGCCTTGTAAAGCTTTGGGATTACCCCGGGGAGAGGAAAGTCTCGGGCTTTCGGTTGGGCCCATACAACGAAGATGAACAAATAGATAGAAATAAAAGTTAAAGTTTTACCGACTCAAGAGGTAAATCCACTGCTCAATGTGGAATCAAACAGTACGTCAACTGGAAAAAGCCCAAACCAACAAGGAAGCGTTCTGCCACCTCCTGTAGTGGAGTTGGACATACTTTGCCAGTAAACCATTTCCCCTACTACGCTTCTATACTTGGACAAAGACAGCGGTCCAGTGAAATGACCACTGTAACCATAGCTCAGCTACTACTACTACTAGTGGATGGTTTCCATCATCTCTATCCCACGGGTTGCACGTTAATAAACTCCCACTGACCTCCCAACATACAAGTCTCTGAATTTGAACCCTACTGGCCCAAAGTTCCCATAAAACCCTGCAACTGGTCTAAAACAATATGATTCAGTTTAATTAAACTTAACTTCAAATCGGCATCCTCTACAAGAAAACATATTTTAGTCCATAAGTGCTACGGACTAAAAAGTTTATCCAGTTTATCCAGAGGAATAGAGCAGCATTACCAAGGTAGCCGAGAGACATAATCTCGGAAATCGTCTAGGTGTTTTCGTCATGTGTCTGAAACAGCTTGGAGGCTTTGTAACCAGATGGCTAAGCTAGCTCCTTACAATGTAGATTCTGTGCTCTACATTTAGCAGATGTTTTATTCTAAGTGGATGACAAGACAAGAAAAAGACTCAAACAGCTGTACGGTGAAAGTGGAAGTCCTTGTAAGCAAGACGTGTTAGTCTAATTGTGTCTAACCAGATGATGTGGCCTCATAAATTCTCAAAGGTAACAAAGGACATCCAAGCTCTTGTATCCAGCATCTTGCTCTTCCCATCACTGCTTACAGGTCAGGACCAAAAAAGCTGGGGGGACAGGAACATTGATTTACCCATGAATCAACAGCTTCACCTTTCAGCCTTCCACCATCTTTTCACCTCAACAGATGGATGCAGCATCTTGTAAGAATGTGCACCGGTCCATCAACACATCCACATATGTAAACTCCGCTCGAGGCAACAACGCATGACAACAGAAGCTGGAATATTTGACACCTCAACACATTTAAAATGAATTTTTAATGAATGAAATGATTCATGGGAAATTTGAACTTGTTACTTTCTTGAATCTTGGTGAAATTATCTTCAGTTATGTCTTAGTTGTTCTTTAAAGAACTGTTTGACTATAAAAGGTCTCTTATGCAATACTTTAATATCAAACTTTGAGCCCTTCCTGTTGTGATGTCACAGCAAGCTGTATCCCCCAGGTTTGCAATGCTCACATAATTGCATCAGTAAGATTTATACTACTCTGACACTAGAGGTAAGGTTAGTATGTTCAAAACCAAACTACATACTTAGAGCTCAGAAACTGCAGTAAACAGCCATAAACATCCTACTTTTACCGGCCGTTCTGGGAACCAAGTAACGAGCCAGAAGACAATAAACCAGAGCTTAGTGCTGAGTATCTGCTTCAGGTAGGCTTTAACGGCTTTTATGGTTATGATAAAAATTCATTATGGAGCAAAATACTCAGTTAAAATAAGGTAAAGTCTCAGAATATAAGAATCGTTTCCATCTTCCAAGACGATCAGAGCTGCACAAACAGCTTCATTGTCCACCAGCAGAATTCTCTCTTTTTCCCTCATAAACAGCCGTTTGTCTTTCTGTTGTATTGTCAGCATAATGCTTCTCTGTAAGAACCCCCGTCCCTCGTAATGACACACATCTCCTTCAGGGAGGATTAAAGAGCGACAAAATCCAAACAAACAGTGCGGGATGACCCACTGAGTTGGCCCCGCTCCCAACAAAAAGCGCCACGTTTCAACCACTTAGCTCGTTAGTCCTCCATTTTCTGTCATTTCCCCGGCCGTCGGCGCCACAAAGCGAAGATTGTCGGTGTTTATCCGCCATCGAATCGCCGCTGGAGTCGGAATGTGACCAGGTTTCTGCTGGCAGCACATCTGCTTTAACAAGACACAAGATAATCGGCCACCCTGAGAGGTCTCTGAGAGGATAATCTCCACAAAAAGGTCATAAAAATCCAACAATTCTGTTTCCACAGGCAGATTTTTTGTTTATCTTTTGATTATATTAAAGCTGTGTGCAGCACTAATAATATAATCACCATAGTAACAATAAAGGGTTTATTTACATAATGTAATAAACCAAGTCAATGGACATTTTTTTCTTTGTCTGTCTGCTGTCAGTATAAAATAGTGGAGATCACCATGGAAACAAGTGATCACCCCGCTGATAAAACCTCAGGTTTAAACATCTACAAACAAAACTTAATTGAATTGGAGCTCAACCAAATCCCACAGTAGCCGTGTTTCCATAAATGTGTCTCTCACTGCTTTCATGGTAATGGCCATTAAAACACTCACATTAGAGGATCCAAGTCTGTCGGCCTCTTATCCAGACTGATGTCTGCATCTCTGTTTTATCCGTCCTGCATGTACCAAACAGTGACCAGACATTAAAATGCTGATTAATACACCGCTGGAAATAGTCCCCAGTAAATTCCTCATTTCCTTTTTTTTCTATCACTGTAAGGTGTTTTTGTTGGCACTTAATTTTTGTTTTTCTTATCCAAGTTCTGCATCTTCAGAGGAGAAAAAACAGGGAATTTTCTGGAATCGAGAGGATGTAGAGACTGATTGGAGGACCTGTACACAGTAGGTTCGAACGTAGAACAAGCCTAAAATCTAAAACATTGGCTTCACTAAAAATGAAAATGTAAACTTGTTGCCTCGATAAAATTAGGTTTTAGACTGAGAACAACAACCTGGAACAATTAGTGTTTGGAAAATTTAGATTAAGTCAACAAATCTGAGTTTGTTTGAAATACATGAGGTCGTACAAGAAACTTGATGGGATCAAATCCACGTAAATTAAATGTAATGCTTCACAAAATCCTTCTTTTATTTTCGATACACATAATTTACCAACCATCTGCCAAACGGACCGTCAGTGGATCGATTCCAGGCTTCCCCGACCCCCACGTTGCCCCCGATGTGTCTATCGGGGTATGAATAGGATGAAGTACTAATAGAAGTGCGTATGAATGCGTATGAATGTGACATGTAAGTGCTTTGAGTGGTCATGTGACTAGAAAAGCACTATTTAAGTACCAGGATTTAAACTTCACCTTTCTTATATTAATTGGTGAACTTAAATTTGTGTTGAATTTCTCCGTTATGGTGCAGCTGCTGCCTCTACGATTGATACAGTTTTTCTAATTGGACGTACAGATCATCAACAGGGACATGAGATGTCTTTCTTGCATTTTATTCTTCCTAAATAACTTGAAAAATGAGAAGTTAAATGAAAAGAAAAGATGCTTTTATATATATTTTAGTTTTTCTGACTGGAAAATGGTTGTTGACAGTTTAAGTGAAATCATTTAGCTCTTACTGGACACCTTTATATCTTCTTGTGTATTGTATAATAAACTACTAGGTAATTTAAACTATTATTAAACCACTGAATTAAATTAATAAGTTACATGCAGTGAATTACTTTTTTATTGTCTTTGAATAGAAATAGACAGCATTGTACACACAGACCCACCCTCCTCATCATTTTTTACATTCTCATTCACATCGAATCAATTAAAGTTCATCCTTTTATTCAACCTCTTGTACTCTAAAGCACATCAGATAAAACTTTATTTAATTCTTTATCTGCAGAATGTGTATATTCTATTAAAACCATTATTTTTTATAGTGTACTGTTCAATAAGAAGATTTAAAACTTTAGAGGGTTTGGGATGAGGGGGGCTGAATGACCTGAAATGCCACATTAACATCCCATAATGATAATAAAGGTCATTAAATGCCATAAAGTGATGATAAACTGGAGGTCAGATCAGTATATTAACACTTGCACATTACTTAAAACCAAAGTTTAAAGACATTTTTCTGTCCTGTCATCCGGTTCATTGTGCATAAAAAAGTCTTTAAAGTCTCCACCTTCGCGGACTTGTTCATTTAAACTGTTTTTTGTCTGTATTACGGGTTTTCTGACATCACTGTGAACACATTTGCATAATATCCGCCTTGGTGGTGTGTTGGTACTGCTCCAAACAAAGTATGAAGAGCCTGATTAACCACAGCAGATTGGGATGTAAAGACGGCTTAAAGATGCAAATATACAAAATTAATCTACAATTTTATGCTGTAGTTTTTTTTGGTAAATATTGAAAATAACATGGCCGCATAATTTCCAACTTCTAGGCTTTTCTTTTATTAAATGTGGAGCCTGAGAGCACAGAAACACCAGACTTTTTGATTTGAATCTTGATGGTTTTTCTGGATCATGTTTACATATTACTGATGCTTTTCTAATCGAGCTTTAACTTCCGTGCACGGTGTTCACAGACGTCTGAAAGTCGTCTTGACAAGATCCTGCCTGCCCCGTGTCCCACGCACACAGGGATTTCTCTACATTCTCCGATGATGAGAATCTGTAGATGAAATATTAATTGTTGGCAATTTTTGTTGAATTTTTTTCTAATTTGGGGACAGATTTCTGCAGATGACTGAACCTCTGACCATCTTTGTTCTTTCATAGACTCTGCCTCTCTAAGGTGCTCTTTTCACACCCAGTAATAGTTAACTATGTGCAACATGTTCTTGCAGCCCTTTCTTCCCACTAACATTTAGTTTTCCAGTCATTTGTTGCCCCGTTCCATGTTGCTGCCATTAAATCTAATAGAATCTGTTTAAAATGTTCTATTCTGAATTAAATATTTCTCTATAAGATGTGAAAATCAGGAAGAAATTGCGTTCTGTTTACATTTAACGCCACAGTTTAGATCTGCTTTAGAATAAATAGATAAAAACTACTAAAAGACATTTTGTAGCTTTTACTGGGTTTCATAAAACTAAACTAAAAAAGTAAAACTGTGAAGAACTCCGATATAAATTACCCACCAAGGTAATGCTCAGTTAATATTTATTTTCTTATATTATTTAAAGCACAAAAAAAAGATTTGTCTGCATTTTTGCCGGTTTCTGCCTGAGTGTTTTGACACATGACTAAAGTTTAGTGTGTTTTATCGCTTTCATTTCGTTAAAGTACCTGCAGATGCTCTGTACTTTCAATAATTTCTCTCTTGGGACTTTTTTTTCCAAGTATCTATCAAAACTATGTCAGACTATAAGGACAAAAGGCTCCCTGTGGGATTCTGGGACAAATGTATGAAGATTTCTAACTGTCCTGATTTAATTTGAGCATCTGTTATGTGACGGGCAGATCTGCTTCGGCAAAAAGTATTAGAAAAGAAGACAGAATACGGCTTAAAGCTTGATTTTTTGTTGTTGTTCTGAACACATTTCATACATTTTCATACATTTATACATACAGCCCTTGTACTTGTGAATATTTACTTCATTTATTTTTTCTTATATACCGCCTACCCCTTCACAACAGGACACATCAGGAGAATTTCAATTGGACATATTTTACAAGAAACACAAGTAAACCATTTAAAGCAGTCGGTTATGACCTCTTAAGTGTTTTTTATGTCATTTATTTAGATTTTTCTATTATTATTTGTCATAAGATTTCCACAAAGTTACTTTTCCTCGATGGAGAGTTGATTTGTTAGCATCAAACCACGTTTAAACTATCTGAATTTCAAGTTCCACTGTATCCAGAAGCTGCTTCAGATCGTCCCGACTACAAAAAAAGTTGCATCGTCCACCTGTAAGATACATTTTAATAAGTTAGAAACCAAACATAAATCATTTATAAACAAAATAAACAACAATGGCCCAAGTACAGAACCCTGTGGCACCCCACATGTAAATTTATACCTGTTTTATAAGTAGCTTCTCAGCTAATTGTAGCAAGTATCCGAATACCGTACTTATATAATTTAATTTAGGAGCAATTTATGATCAACAGTGTTGAATGCTTTTATTAAATCCGATGAAACTGCAACAGATGATCCTTCCCCCAGTAGCAGCAGTAATTGGTTCAATAATTTCCACCAGTAAGAGTGAAGTGGTCCGGTTGTTGTTACAGACACTATTGTGCTTATCAATGAATTTTTCTAGTATTTTTGAGAACTGAGGTAAAAGGGAAATTGGTTTGTAGTTGGATAGCGTGCGTTTCTCACCAGATTTATACAGAAGAATCATTTTAGCTACTTTCATTTGTGAAGGAAATGTATTTTCCAGCCGTCAGGGAAAAGTTACAGATGTAAGAAAAGGTTGTAGATATATGATCAATAATTCTTTGAACCAAAAAGGTGGTGAAACCGATCGAGTCATCTCAGGAATAAAGGTTCTTAAGTCATCCAGATATTAATAATAATAATAATCAGTTTATTACAGAGAAAATTCACACATTGTCTAAATCAGCTTCTTCATAAAGAATTAAGTCTTTAAAAAAATGTGACTTTTTCCTTTTCAGCAGTTTTTCAAAGAGAAATGTTTTTTTTCTAAAGATCTAAAACCTTTTGATACATGATAGAACTGAGAGAGTTCGGCTTTTTCAAACTGAATATTAACGTTGACATGAATAACGTGAAGAAAGAAAGGGTTGCATCAATTTCCACCACAACTATCTTGTTTGTGACGAACACAACGACGAAGCACGCGATTAAAAACGTTAACTTTTCTATCTTACATGCAGGATAAATGCTTAAACTGCTGCTTTGTGTTTAAAATGAGGCTCATCGTCGACTCTAACTTGGCTCAGAGCCGACCGAGAGGCTGAAATGTAGAAGAGTCAAAGACAAAGCAGCTCTTCAGAGAATGGATAACCAGGGCAGTGCAGGAGAATAGCAAACACACGAGGGTCAGGGTTATTCTTTTTACCCACATAGTCATGTGAACGACAAACACCACCCAGTTACACTTCCAAAGATTTACATATAAACCCTTAACAGGAAATATTGACGGAGCTTTAAACTGGATGAATACGGCCTCTACAGCATGTGACATATCGAATCGTGCATCATTTTATTGAACTAAAACAAAGCCAACAGATTTTTCACAAGTGGATAACATTAAAGACCGAAGCCAATCTTCCCAGTAGCGGACGTCCCAGCAAGGCCAGCCCAAAGTCAGACCATGCAGTGATCCACGTCTCAAGACTCTCCAGGCCTCGGTTAGCATGTTAAATGTTAAAGTTCATGACAGTCCAGTTAGAAAAGGGCTGAACCAATATGGCTCGTTGGGAAGGGTTGCAGGAGACAATGTTGGACAGACCAGACCGAAGTGGTCCACATCACAGCTGAAAGCATCCGTCAGCACGGTGGTGGAGGGATGATTATCTGGGCTTGTTCTGCAGCCACAGGACCTGGACACCTTGCAGCCGTTGAGTGGACCATGAAGTCCTCCGGCTGAAAGTGTCTCATGCAACAAGACAACTGACCCCAAACAAAGCAGCAGATCTACATCAGGATGTCTGAAAGCGAAAGGATCACAGTCTTGACATGATCCAGTTAAAGTCCAGACCTCAGACTGGTCGAAATGCAGAAATTATTACTGTAAACCTCATAAACTGCCGTTTTTAACGAACAAATCTGTTCTTAAGTCCAACTCACAAAGATTGTGGCATTCGTGGAAACCTGGATTTCCTGGATTTGTTCTCAGATAATAACAAACCCTACGAACACTCAGGAGTACTCGTACCAGCAGCCGAGTGCTGACATGTTCAGACAAAATCAGTGTTTGTGGTGTTTTCTGTTGTTCAGGTTATTAAACCACAATAATAATTAAAATAAAAGTGTTTTTTCAGATTATTTTATTTTTATTTGACAATTTACAAACGATGTTATTTTGAAATAAGACATGTAAGATATTGCAACTCCACTTACAAAGACACTGGTACTCAGAAATCTACTTCTTCAGAACAGCTTATAAACTCATTTAGGAAGATTTGTAAGAAGATATTACTAAATGAAGCCCCGTTAACTAATAACAGGGTATCCAGTTCCTCATTTTAAGAGCCAGAAAGAAGCAGATATGTTTAATTACCGGAAGGCCTGTCACTTCTTCTCCACGCCTCTGCAGGCAGGTCAGGAGTTTGTCATTTTGCTGCTTTCTGTTCCCTCTGGAGTCAACAACCATCTTTTTTTTTTTTGCCTTGTTGACATTGACGGAGACACTGTTATCCTTGCCCCCGGCTCGCCGGTTGTCTCGCCTCATCGGAGCGGTGTCATCGGCACAAGTGATGATATGATTGGGCGGGAACGTGTCGCTGCAGTCACGGGTCAGACGGAGCGGCGGCCGTCTCTGAGGCCTGTTGATCTCAAAGTCAAGGCCCTGCATTTGCAGCGAGGAGAGTGTTGCTGTGTGTGTGTGTGTTTGTGTGTGGTGTTGTGCTCTCTCGATGCATGTATGAGTTGTTAAACCATCCATCAAATTACCGTGGCAACCGAGCGTCCATCACCCCATCCATCATCCAAGGGCAACAGACGGAGCGTCGGAACGCAGCGAGCGATGTCACGGACGAGTGGAGAGATAACAAGGGGAGAGGAAAAGAAGGGGGGAAGAAAGAGAGAAGGGGGGGGGGGTTGTTAAAAAGGTGCTGCGTCTATTTTTGTTCCCTGATTACATAAAGTTTGAGTAAAGAGCAGACTGGGATGGAGAACGTCAGGGTGGATTTTCCTCCCCGCCCGTCCGAGGCAGATGACTGACTGGCTAATTTTCTGGTTTCCTGGTGAAAACCGAATGATGTTCCAGACTTGTCCGAGCTTTTTAAAATCAATCTGGAGCGGGGATCTCAACCCGTCTGCCCACTGAATCTGTTCTGCTGACGTGATGCTAAATTATTAAGGGAGGATTATGAATTCCTGTCAAAGCTCGTGTTGGAGCTGCAGAAAGTTTTATTTAAGAGGTAAAAGTCTAAACTTGTTTCACATTACCTTCCACACCTTCCCGCAAGCTTTCTGATTGATTCTTTACTGGAGAAAATATATTTAGATAAAGAAGCCCACCGGCACGGTTAGCTTAGCGCTGCCTTGTCTTGTCTGCAGCTTGCTAATCAGGAAGTCTCATTTACAATATTGTTGTGGTTTGTAAGTTGGACAGGTTCTTGGCTGGACACCCCGTCTCCCTGGTGTGTCCACTGGTTGCCTGACAGCTGGTTTTAGGAGAGAAATAATCCGGTTATAAAGAGCAAACTGTTGTCCTCGCAGCTTTCTCTGAACACACTTCAGACACTAAATGTTGATGGTAAGAATCTGAGGCTGCGTGAGACGTACTTGCATCATATTGCTGCTAATTTAACATTAACCATCATGTTGATTTGACTTTTGGTGAAGGTGTCTCTTGCTAAGCATGTGGGAAATTTAATCATGATTTTAAGCGATGCTAGCTAGGAGAAGCTAGTTTAGGCCCAATCCATTGATTGTAAAAATATGGACGAAGTGACCCGTAGGTTTGTGAAGAGCTGAAAAGAAGCTCATTAGGAGGTTCCCACCGTCGCCATCTTAGCAACGTAACGAGTCTCGTGACTCCCGGAAAACCCAAAAATGGGCAACGAGGAGGCGCTGAGAGG
>JBBBVU010000025.1:2900857-2915724 GCA_037177055.1 Atherinosoma microstoma
GTTAGCTAACATGTCAGCACTGCAGCTAACAAAGCTGTTAGCTAACGAAGCTGTTAGCTAACATGTCAGCACTGCAGCTAACAAAGCTGTTAGCTAACGAAGCTGTTAGCTAACATGTCAGCACTGCAGCTAACAAAGCTGTTAGCTAACGAAGCTGTTAGCTAACATGTCAGCACTGCAGTTAACGAAGCTCCGTCACTGCTGCTAACATTTGTGGCCTTGAATGATGCAAGACTCATTAATCACCGGAGACATTCTCCAGGACCGGGTTCTTGCTTACAGTCTAACTCTGGTTCTCGGCGCTGCAGCGTTTGTTTACTCTCGACTATTATGGGCTGTTTGGCCAAGGAAGCGCAAGCTGTCAATCACCCCGGGAACGGTGCGCAGGATGGAGTGATGGGCGGAGCCATCAACTGGTCGGCTCCCTGAACAGCCCCGCCCACTCAGAAGCAGCTGTTCTCAGAAGAGAGAAATAAGGGGTTGACGGAGAAGCTGCTGCCTTAAAAGTAAAGGCTGATTTGATGGAACTATGGCTCTGACAGTTCATTGAGATATCAGAACATTGTTTTAGATTGGGAACAAAGTGCATAATATGGAACCTTTAAGTTGACTTTCCATGAAACAAAGTCAGCGTGATTCAGTCTTCATTTGAAATTTACATAAATCCGACTTTAGAGAGTTATCTAAACAACACGGGAGTATAAAGAAGTGAGTTAGGTTAACTGATGGTTCGAGTAAAGTCGAATGGTTGAGATGTTGGTACAACTTGACATGTTTAGTTTCAGCATTTATAAAAACTAAAGTGGTTTAAAGGATATTTCTTGCAAACTTAACTAATCAAGGATTACAGTCCAATTAGTTTGTTGTTTGACCACAAGTCACATGACTACTTTTTACTTTTTAATGCTTCCTCTGCACCCTGCTGTAATGCTCCGGATGTTGTCTTCTACATGAACTGTGCTACATAAATAAACTCGACTAAATGCCAGCTGTTATCGTATCTCCTGGTCAGAGACGTCTCTCCACTGGATGGATGCTCTGCTGGAGGAACTTTAGTTTAAGGAGAGCAGGGGAGGAGAAAACCTCGACTTTGGGGTGTTTTTTCTAACTTCTGTCAGATGAAAGAATCTTTAACTCCGACCATGAAGAACATCTTAACCCTAAAAACTCAAAACTGCAGTTTTTTCTGCAAAACTTTCTCCTTTTAAAACATAAAGAAGTTCGTGGAGACGCCGGCGTTGAGCAGGAGAGTCGAAGGTCATGATTACATGTGGCTGTGTAGGTGTGCACGATGTTTACATGCAGGTGTTTCTAATTCCTGAAACTCTTTCCAGTCTTAATGTGCAGCAACACGACATCTTTACGTAACAACTTCTACGGTTTTTCTTGAAATTAGCCCAAAGTACTGTTTGATCTGCTTTGAACCAACCCCGGTTTGCTTCCTCAGGTCATACGGTTCTCTTGGAGTCGTGTGAACCAAGACCTCCGGAGCTACTTTCTTAGGGTGCATTCACACCAGGATAGTCCACTAGACTCTGTTCAGTTTGGGGGGGGTGCAACATTCTTCTGGACCGAGGTTGGGTTCACGATGCACTACTCAAACGTACCGGACCTTTTATTATTGAATTACTGAAGGAGAAGACGAGACAACCAACGAAGAAGAAAACTGGTTCATCTATTGGTTAAGTGTGAACACATGCAGAAGGACAGCCAGAGAAATGTCTCACGGTCAGACGTGGAATAACTCAGTAAAAGATGTGATATAAATCGGACAAGACTGCTAGGATTTGATGCAGCATCATGTTTTACTCTGATCCCGCACTGACCAATAGACGAGCCAGTTTTCTTCTTCGCTGGTTGTCTTCTCTTTCAGTAACTCTTGAAGCTCTGACACAGACGATGAGACGTTATTGAAAAGGTCTGGTTTGTTTAAGGGCCGTGTGAAAGCAGAGTCTAGTGGACTAGGAGGTGTGAAGGCACCCTTACTGTTCACACTAGTCCCAACGAAGCGAACCAACCATGGAGGCGAACCAGGGTCAGTTTAAAGTGGACCAAACAGCAGCAGTGTGAAAGCATCCTGAAACAAAAACCTTGCAACCAAGCGAGGGGAAATGATAGTCGTTTAAGGTCCTGATCAATCAATGAGCCGGATTTTCTTCTTCTTTCTCCTCGGTCAGTGGTCATTCCAGGGAATACCCCCCCCCTCCAGCAGTTGTAATGTTCTGATGACAACAGCAGGTGCAGAGAACAACGAGACCAGAGCTGAGAAACATGAGGGACCAGGTCTGAAACTGGTTCAGTCTGGTCTGAATGTGAATTAATTCATGTTTCACTTCTTCATCAGTAACTTTATGTTTATGTTTACACGTCTACGAGGCAGGGAACAAACAGATGATATCAGGAGACGGTTCTTCTTCTTGGTGTGTTTGTCAGAGCTGGACTTAGAGGACGGACTAACATCTGGACCAGACAAACATTGTAGAGTCACTTCATCCCAGAATGAGCAGCGATGACTTAATGACTGAGCGGGGGTGTAATGGAGGAGGGAGGAGATGGAGGGGGGGTTGATCCCAGAAATGAGGGAACGGGATCCCGTTGGGACTTTTTTTAAAAACCACAAGTGTGTAAATATTTTTCCTGGAAACAAACAACCTGCCAGGCAGACCGACACAAAGCCGACACAGACTGGAAACCGCCTGAAGCAGAACAGAGGAGCAGACACGGCCAATCAGGAAGCAGGGTCGGACACGGACCCCGGCCAATCAGGAAGCAGAGTCGGACACGGACCACAGCCAATCAGGAAGCAGGGTCGGACGCGGACCACGGCCAATCAGGAAGCAGAGTCGGACGCGGACCACGGCCAATCAGGAAGCAGGGTCATACGCGGACCACGGCCAATCAGGAAGCAGGGTCATACGCGGACCACGGCCAATCAGGAAGCAGGGTCTGACGCGGACCACGGCCAATCAGGAAGCAGGGTCTGACAAGGACCACGGCCAATCAGGAAGCAGGGTCGGACGCGGACCACTGCTCGGACTTTCGCTCGCTTCCCTCCCTCAGAGAGGAGGCGAAGGAAGCAAGGAAAGAGGAAGCAGGACGACACAAACAGACGTTACCCCTCTGAGAGCAGCCGAGCCCAAACTGAGACTGGCAGTCGGACTCTGAAACACACAAACATTCACTTACAGCAAGTCCACCCACATCCTCAACCAGCTGCTGGAGAAAAGCAGCAGAGCTCAGACTGAAGTCCGGCAGAGGAGCATCGGCCTGAAGCTCTCCGACGGAGAGGATCAGAGATTCCACATGTTTTACCTGCAGGAGGCAGCTTCTACTTCATCCCGTGACCACAGCTGAAAACAGACTCAGTGGGAGTTAAATCCTCTATCAGGCACGTCTACTAACGTCTGCAGGATGCTAGCAGCTAAAAGCTAACTACACTGAGGAGAAAATGTCCTGTGAGCTGAAGCTTTCATGTTTACTGTGGTTCAGTGTTTCTGGATCAGCTGCTTTCATCTTTTAACCTGGTTTTAACCACGTTGACGGTAAATTCACCGACTTTCCGGAGTGGGATGCAGTTACCGGAGGCATCCAGCAGGAGGCGCTGCGGTGAAGATCAACATGGAGCGGAGCTGCAAGGCGGGGCCGTCCATGTTGGATGGCAGCGCGAGTCTCTGAGGATCCAGGGTCCAGGTTTGCTTTCAGCTCCACATCTGAAGGATTTCCTTTAGACCACCGTAGACACTGATGTTGTTTATATTACTGAGAACCAGAAGGAGCTTCAGGAAAATGTTTCTGTAGCTGAAGGAGAACGTTGGAAGGAAATAAAACATTTTAACTCTGAACTGGATCATAAAGCTGTTTCTGGACAACGTCCCTCGTCTGGATTTCTGTTTCATCTTCTTCAGGAGGATTCTCCACATGGATGCGAATGTGGTGAAATATGTTTATATATTCCACCTTCATGGCTGATCAGCCTGCAGTAATACACAGCAGTCCCTAGCACTAGTTTAATAAACAGCAGTAGTCCTCCATCCCTGGGGGGGGAGTGTGATGGAGGCTGCTCTGGTCCATCCTGATGCTTCACCACTAACAGAAGCAGCTTCTTCAGCTTTTCTACAACCGCGTGTCGCTGGATTTCTTCTTTTTGGCTCGACCGTCCTCTTGTCCTCAGCTGGAGGAGACCTGGTCTCCGTCAGACAGACGGGGGGGGGATGCAGAGACATCCATATTTTCTGGGACCATGAAAACCTCTGAAACTGGTGGAGAGAACAGATCAGACCCACGTAGGAGCAGATTCCACAACTCCGTTCCCGTTTTCCTCCTCATGGAAATCCTCAGAGTCCGACTGATACCTGGAGAGTTTCCTCAGAGTCACCACAGCTGTCAGGAATCAGGAACGCGTGGATTTATCAGACTTCCATGAAAAAAAAACTTTCCATAAGCCGGTTTTTCTTCTTCTAGAAATGAGATCTGACTCGTTCGTGTCGTTCTTCATCGTGCTGAATATCGGATGTCGTGATGTCGGACCGACACAACAGGATGTACAGCTGTGGATCAGAGCCAATCAGGGGAGGAGACCCACTGTTCTCCCACTTTAACTAACCCTTCTCTGAGCTCTGGTAAGGAGGGATGATCAGATAAAAGTCCTAGAATAATAATAATAATAATAATAATAATCCAAATGAAGCAGATTTTCTGTCTCCAGTTGAAACCAGTAAAAACTGAACCACATGAAACATTGTTCTTCATCTTCCTCTCTACAGCGGCCTCTGCAGGGGGTCTGGATGAGGAACCTGGATGAGGAACCTGGATGAGGAACCTGGATGAGGAACCATTCAGACCTCCTGTAGAGTCTCCTGGACACTACAAACAATCAGGCTTCACAGCAGCGGTGCTTCTCGTACCTCCTACCGTTAGGATTCTCAGCCTCTCCTTGAACACAGCCACGTCTGGACGGGTCACCAGCAGGGGGCAGCAGAGGGAAGAGACACCCGGACAGCGTTAGAGACCTCCACCCTGTCTAACCCACCAGCACCACAACACCAGGGTCTACAGCTACGACAGAGCACGCCGGCATGTCGCCGTCTCCACCACCGCTCGGTTGGGCTCAGAGAGGTCTGGTTTTGGACGGAGGTGGTGGAGAGAGGATGCAGACAACACCATGCGGAGGTTAAACAGTCCACCACAACAGACTCACACGGAGGGTTTCCAGACGGGAAGCCATTCTGCACGGGTCACCTTCACTACAGCAGGGACCAGGCTAATTCCTGACGACACACACAACCACACACACACCAGTATCCTCAGTAATCTGACGTCCACGGCTGCGTACGAAGGTTTTTAACTTGAGTGACAGCAGACAGACGAGTGAAGCCGACAGAGCCGACGTACGGAGTTCAGCTGGGATCTGTCCCTGGACCGTAACGTGTGTTAGTGAAGGTGATTCGGCGTGAAAGACATTCAGTTTACCGTCGTGTCGGTGTAATTAGTCGTGACGGACTGGTCGACGTTCCAGTATGATAAAAAACTAAAACCTGAAACTGAGGAAGAAGAAATCCTCCCACAGTTTTCCCCTAAAGGAACATTTCAACCAAAGGATCCCAGAACTTTTAACCTCAGCAAAACCCAAGAAAGTTCCTTCAGACTGCAGCCCGCTTATTTCTGACTTCATGAGAAGCTACATATGCAGTGGGCGGGGCTTATCAATGGTGGTGTTTCGCAGTGGGCGGGGCTTATCTGTGGGCGGTGCTTAGCAGTGGGTAGGGCGTGTCAATGGGCGGGGCTTGTTGATGGGCGGGGCTTAGCGGTGGGTAGTATGCGTTTCTTTTTGACCTAAAGGCCGTTACATGCGAACAGAGAACTTTGTTCTTAAAGCGGTGAGAAGAAGATGACGCCATCTTGTTCTCTCTTCCTGGTTTGGGAGTTCTCGCAGCTTGTTCTCCAGACATCATCTGGAAAGAACTTTTTTCTCATGTGGTGTCTGAAAGCAGTTGTGTTATTGGTTGGAAATGTGAAGAGGGCGTGGTTAATGTAGAAATGCAGGAAGCTGTCATTTCTGCTTTTCCCCTGGAGAGTTTTAGGGAACAGCTGCTCGCGGCGGTGAGAAAGTAGGAAAATCTATCCGACATGAAGCGGATAAACACCCCCCCCCCCCTCGTGGCAGCGAACAGCAACGACTAGATACTTTATTGATCCCAAGGGAAATTGTAAAACATATTTTATGATAAAAACGGTCAGATGACAGAAATAATGCTGGACCAATCAGAAACCTTCAGCACCTTCAAACTCCACCCAAAAAAGTACTGGGTACCCGTCTCAGAAACAGCACTTCTTAACGTTTTCATTGACTTGAACCAGTCCAGACAACGGACATGTCTGAGAGGAAGACCGAGGTTTAAACATGGGTTAAAAGTAAGGATGCACCATATATCGGCTTCAATATCGGTATCGGCAGATGTTGGTCGTTTTTTAAAATATCGCTATCGGTTCGATAAGTAAAACTTGGCCGATATCAACAACAGATATTTATTTGTGTGTCGGGAGGAGGGGGGGTGTGGCCATGTATTGTTGTGGACATGTGACAGTGATACTAAGGCAGCATCGTGGGCTGTTTAACTGAAGCGGAGAATATCAGCGGTGTGGTAGTTTTTCATGGTATCGAAAGAAGATACTCGAAAAGCAGTATGTAGTACTTGCAACGTCAAAGTAATGAGGAAGATGTTGCATCATCATCATCCAGTTTGATACGTCATCTGAAAAACCACCAACCAGAGGTTCACAAACTTTGACGGGAAGCTAACGCTGCTAACGCTAACGCTGCTAACGCTAACGCTGCTAATGCTAACGCTGCTAATGCTAACGCTGCTAACGTTAGCTTTAATTTTGTACAGAATTTGATCATCTTAACTTAATTTTTTTTTTTTACGATATCGGTAAATATCAGCTATCGGCCATCGCAAAAAAATTAACATCAGATATCGGTATCGGCCAAAATGTTCATATCGGTGCATCCCTAATAAAAACACAAGTATATGCATATGGACATATTCCTTGACGTACATTTACACACACAGATATACAAATACACATAAAAACCAATATAATTTGTGGATATCAGCAAGCATAGACACAACAGTATGAAGGAAAAGCCTGTGAGAAAAGAAGGGTTGGAAGTTTGGTTTTAAATGCGGGGTCTCCCCCAAGGAAAAAAACTAGAATTAACACAACATGCAAGATTTATTGCGAGTTGTGTCAAACAAACAAAGCCACTGAAAAGTAAAAACTGATACCGATCATTTCTGATATTTTTAACGGCAATATCGACCGATAATATCGGACATTTCTATAAACAACATTTACTTTCTAAGAGAATGATGCTGCTGAATTTGGGAAAAAGAAGTTGTTTATTTTTTGTATTTTTAGAAACTTGTTAAGTGTAGTTTCCTCTTCCAGCTGCTACTGGGTGAACCAGACTGGTAATGGGTGGAAAAGTCATCCGCGCTCTCTACATCTGCTGCTCATCGTTCGGCTTTGCTGCCTCTTCTGATTGCCTGAACAAAATCAATCACTGACAGAAGCTTGGATGGTGGTTTTAGTTCTTCATCTATTGTAAACACATTATTTTTAAGTTGGCTCTCCGCCTGCACCATCAAACAGCTGTCTTGGAAGCTGTAAGTTGCTTTTTCTCTCTTATTATCTCAAACAGTTGTCGCAGGGCTTCTGGGATTTATGTGGATGCCTTTGATATCTACTTTGGCAAAGTTGCACACAAACACTCAGATTATTGTCGTAGTGGAGAAGTGGCTGTACTCTTTCATTTTCCACCATAATATTGTCTCGGTGGCCTGTTCAGGAAAGGATAAACACTCTTCTCAGTAGTGATGCGTTAAAGCGTTAGCAGACCCAAGAATTCTCCACTATTAATGGGATATTACCAGTTATCAGTGTTTCAGTCCTACGACTAGCCAATGAGAAACTGATCCCCATCAACGATCAGTCATGAAGCAGACACACCATTAGACAGGTACTTTGACTGGCTGGCATCTCGGCTGCTGCTATCATTCCTGCAAACATGTTTGTCTACGTAACTCTCAGCACCCATAGACCGAATAAGCTAACGGCGCTAACGGCGCTAAGCCCGTGTAGCGGATGCCGTCCACTGATCGAATGCTGGTTGTCTGAAAGTTAACGTAAACTGGGAAGGCCCGGTCGTCATGACTCCAGTGTCGACATTGCTGCTGCATGAATGTGGATGAATGTTCGGTGGTGGTCGGAGACCCGTTTCTGTTAGTCCGCCCCAGGACAGCCGTGGCTACACATGTAGCTTCCCACCATCAAGTATGAATGGATGAATAATTGATTCACTATAAAGCTCTTTGAGTGCCTTGCAAAGTGCATTATAAATGTAATCCATGATCATTATAAGCGGTTATTATTGTGAGTATTAGAACATAAAGGTGATGAACTCGTGCGTTCCCGTTGTTCTTGGAATTCCGAGGAATCTTTGCTGAAAATAACGAAGTGATCTTGTTTCTCCGAATGGCAAATTCGTAGAGATTCGTAAAAATGGCTGCACCCAGTACCACTAAAATTCATTTTAACATATTTTGTGTCTGTTAAGTTTCTGGTTTTAACAACAGTGAGTTGTTCTTGATGATTACGTTGTCACGGTGGACTTGTTCGTGTAAAAATTGCGTCACTGTGTGTGGTTTATTCATCATTATTATGAAAACTGGCTGGCGTTCTCATGGTGCACATTTTACAATGCCTTTGAGATTTTCTAGTTTTATACGATATTTATAGATGATCACAAATTGCCTATTTTTTCCGAGTTGGAGCATCTGGAACACCAACTACCTGGGAATAACGTCACCTGCTCTCGAGTGCTAGGAATTACGAGACAACTTGAACGCACCATCAGGATGGGGATTGAATCAAAGACGAGATTCAATGCAATCCTTTGGTTTTCCTTGGCGAGGGTATAGTTTTGCATGAACTGGCTTCTATGAACAGTTATTATGAACTGGACTAATGCAGATTTGTTTTAACTGGATCACAATGAATCAGCTTTAATTGATGATGTCTTTGTTTTGAAGTGGCAGGACAGGAATAAAACTGAATTGAACGCTGGTTGGAGGAGCCCCCTGTGGAATTCTGCCAAGCGCCTCTAGAGACTCTAGACCAGTGTTTCTCAGTCCTGGTCCTTGGGGACCAATGCCTTGCATGTTTTAGAGGCGTCCATACTTTAACACTCCTGACTCACATGAATGGTTTATTAGCAGGCTTGTGTGCTGAAGTTAGGAAGAACTATGTCATGCAGGGAAGTGGTCCCTGAGGACCAGGATTGAGAAACACTGGTCTAGACTCTCTGCTTGAGTGTAGGTTCCTGGTTCAAAATAAAAAATACTTAAATTAAGTTCATTGGAATTTTAACAGAACTTTTACTGGTGTTTTTTTTAATGCATGATAATGTTGAATTCTAACATTTAGACCGAGATTTCAAAACATTAATATGTAATTATATTGTGTCGGGATAAAGCCAAAAAATAGCAAAATCAGTTCTAGGCCGTATCGGCCAGCGAGCCGTACAGTCACACTGGTATAGTTGTTACTCTTTAAACATGTTTCTACTCTCCATTATTGACGACCATGACTTTGTGACACTTTTGTTCTTGAAACAACACGGTTAAATTTCCCTTTTTTTAAAATAAAGATCCCCTTTTTTAACTAGAAATATCTCATTAATGTATTCATCTCTCAAATGAAAGTCATTCATGCTATCCCAGTTCATTTCCTGTCTCTGAGAACATGCAGGACGTCGGCCTTTTGTCTGCACCGCCGGCACAAAGCAGACAGAAAACGAATGAAGATGTTATCGCTGTTCCATTGCTCCAAAGTCTTTTAACAACAATTTCCTCCCACGACCTCGACCACTGAGAGGTAATTTGGAGGCTGCTCTGTAGTTCAGAGGACAGGATGGATGAAGGCCGGGTGTCTCCGGGACATGGACTCTGTTTCAAAGCAGTTTGGGAAACAGCCAGAGGTGAGGAATTTATTTCCAGCAGTGAACGAAGCAGAGCCAAAACCATCCTAGACTTCTAAATAAGAGTTTAGAGGGATTACTTCCAAAGAGCTGGAGGACGACAGTCGCAGATGGGACTCTGAGGAGATACTGGGCTGAAATGGTTTCATAAATGAGAGCAGAGAGCATCCTGAGCTGAGGAGCCAACGTCACGTTCAGGGTTAACAAATCTCGCCAACGCCGTTCAGCCAAAACAAAGCGCTGCATCAAGTGGAGGGGCTTGAATTGCTTTTTCCTAACTGGCTGTGGGGGTGGGAGGGTGAGGGGGTTCAAAGCTAAATCTCATGGGAACTGTAGCTGTTAAAGTATGTTAGTCTTTGTTAATACTCCACTACATTTACTTATTTAACCACTTGTATCCTCCTTCCTTCATTACTATTTACTTTTCAAAGGTTTTACAGCCTCAATTATATTAAGTTTTATAAAAAACTTTTTTTTATAGAAGAGGAGAACTCATTTTATAATCATTCATTTCAACATATAAAAATCTTCATGTTCCACCTTATTAAATGCGTGAAATTGCTGCTTCACTTTTCCATAATTAAGTTCAAACAACGTTTGAACAAAGCAAACATGACGATGAAGTTGCTCTGACACTCTGACATGAGTCGGCTTTTTTAATGAATAAAACAATCCTTCGGTTAATTAAGTAAACAATGAATAGATTAATTCAAAATTACGGGTTAAATGCTGATATTATGGGTCTGAAATTCCATTTTAAATTGAGGGATTCTCTTCATCCCTGCTTCATTTAAAGGGGATTTATTACCGCCTCAGCTGCAGGTCTTATTGCTGAATCATTCCTAACACAGATTACATTTTGTTGCTCTGAGAGTTATTTTCTTTCCTTTTCTCTCATCTCCACAGTATCTAACATCTACAAACAGTTAGCCTGTTATAATTCATGATTTCTACTCGCTTCAGTCCCTCCAGGACTTTGCAGCATTTTTGGGATTGTTGCAACTTAAAATATCTGATCTTGTTGCAGCTTTTGTGAAAAGTTCCGACAAACCTCGTTTTTTTTTTTCGTGCAAAAGCATCAGAAATGTTTTTCCAATTATTAAAAACCCAAATGCTGATATTCCAAGAAAAGTCTATCAAAATAAGCACAGTGGGAGAATCTCCGATGAGCACAGTGATCTGGAAGCTGCAACTCGTTGTTCAAACAGGAAGCAGAAAAAAGACAAACTATTCTGATTCTTTCAGCCTTTGCAGCAGATCTGGATGTTGTAGACTCTGTCCTGCTGCTTTGTCTCGTCTCTTCTCACAATGTTGCATGTGGTACGGAACAGCATGACTGGGTAAGTGTCATGCACGGTCCTCAGTGGGGATTTTAGATGTCAGATTGGCCACATTTCCGGCCCCCGACTCAAGCCCGGACTTCCCTTTCCCACTTCTTCCAGCTCATCCGTGGGGATCCTGAACTGTTCCCAAGCCAACAGAGACATAGTCCCCCCAGCATGTCTTGGGTCTTCCTTTAGGCCTTCTCCTGGTGAGACGTGCCTGGAGCACCTCACCGAGGAGGCTTCCGAACCAGATACCCGAGGAGCAGTGGCTCCTCCACATCGAGCCCAGACAGCCTGTAGAGGAATTAATTTTAGTTTGTATCCATGATTAAATGCTTATAGCTTGTGACCATAGGTAATTTTACCTTTATCTCAGTTCCTTCTTCACTAAAATAGGCCAATGTAGAGTCCACATCACCGCACCAATCGGCTTGTCCGCTACACTCTCCACACATGAACAAAGCTCAGCTATCTAAACTCCTCCACTCAGACCAGCACCTCATTCCAGCCCAGAAGGGTCACTCCGTCCTTTTCTGGCAGAGGTTCATGGTCGTCATGGCTGCGAACTGCTCCAGCGAGAGTTGAAGATCACGGCTTGATGAGGAAATCAGGACCGCATCGTCTGCAGAAGTAGAAACCCAATCCTCAGCCCACCAAACTGGACCTCTTTCAACACCTCGGCTGCACTTGGAAATTCAAACCATTAAAGTTCTGAACAGAGTTGAGGACAAGTGTCGGCCTTGATGGAGTCTAACCCTCAGCATCTTTACTACCATCAGTGCAGAACAAACTCCACGGAATAGCCCCTATCAGGGGTCTAGTACCCCATGATCCTGAAGCACTCCCCACAGGACTTCCCGAGGGTCACAGCCGAATGCCTTCTGCAAGTCTACACAGCTCGTTAGACTGATTAGGTGCCCCCTCCCCCCCTTGTACCCTCCAGGATCCTGCTGAGTGTAGAGCTGATCCACAGTTCTACGACTAGAAAGAAAACTACATCCCCCCTGAAGCTGAGGTCTGACCATCCAACGGACCCTCTACAGGACTTCTGGATAGACCTTACCAAGGATGCTGAAGAGTGTGATCAATGTGTGATTCTTGAAAAGGGGTCATTTTTAATTTAATACAACATAAATTAAACAAAAGCTACTATAACGTGCATGTAGTCATTAAAACGTGGGTTCTGTTTTCATGTAAAACACAGTTACACCAGTTTGGCCTTGATTTAACCTGGGGGTATCAGTTCTGTTGGATCGGCCGGGCTCCGAGTCAATACACACTTGGCATCACCTCAGCAGCGCTCCAGTTCTTGAAAGACTTATAGCTAACCCAGAAATCTACAGTTCAAACCAGCGCTACCAGATGATGTCTGGTCTGCAAATCACCAAATCGATGTTGGTCTGTTTATCTCGGGCTGAAAAGAACCATATCATCAGAAAAAAGAGATGATACAGAGACACCGATCAGCAGCGAGGCATCGCCTCCTCGCGGACGGCTTCTTTTTATGTCTTCTGACTCTGAGCTTAAACTCCAAACCACAGCAGAGTCTGACTGGCTTTGGACCGAACTTCTACCTCCTGGTTTGGAGTCGATATTAGACGGTGATTGACTGACTGGTGTAAATATTTGCTTAGGGGTGCAGAGCCTCAGAGAGGACTAGCCTGAAGCTAAACTTGTCACAGAGCAAAGCCTCTCTGAGTGAAAAGAATTAGACAGCAGCCTTGAAAAAAAGCTGGAATTCATTTATTCCTTTTCTCTTGTCGGTTCGTCTCTCAGGAAGAAAAGTCTCCATTATACATGCGAAACACAATTTGTTGTCTATAAAAGCACTAATTAGAAACATTTAGTCGTCATCCTGTTTGGGTTGTTATTAGAGAGCAGCAAACCTCCAATGGACGAGCAGCAAACTGCATCCGTCGGAAAACAAATGCAATGAACTGAAATTCAATAATCGCTTCATCGTCTGACTCTTCGTCATTTAATCTGATGCAGAAACACAGGACGGAACAAATGTTTGGACTATTTTCTGTCAGTGAGGCGTCAGATTAGCTGCAAACATCCAGAGTCATAATAAGCTTTCTATGAAGAACGAGAAGTCCTGGACCAGATGGTCCGGAGCGCCAAAACAGCCCACAGGCCTCATTTATGAAGATATTCTTAGATTTCTATTAACCTCCGTCTAAAGATGATCCCGATGGTGTGCTTATGTTTGATTCATAAAAACATGCTGATCATAAAACAGGCCTGGTTTAACCAGCTGCAAAGAATAACACTCGCACACCTGTGGTTCATGAAAAATCTCTAACGAGCTTAAATTGAAGGCACCTGCAGCAGAATATCCTGTCATGTGATGCAGCCCAGGGACAGGGACGGACCATGAGAAGAGTTCAGGGGCAAATAGATTAAAGTCTGACCGACAGGAGTGGCAGTAAATGAATGAATTAATAGAAAAATAAAGTCTGTAATTATGTTTAATTTATTTGTTAAGTCTATTTTATTAAAGAGCCATGAGCTACTATTTATTTCTCCCTTCATGGTCAAAGTTAAGATGGTTCAGTTGAATTTACTAGACCTTTTATACAATTACAAAATACTAGAAAATACACACACAAAAAATTCTAAGCTCTGAAACCCATTTATTTAAAGTATTATTTATTCATTTTATAAATAGAAAATGATTGTAGTACAAAAGGTTTCCACTAGGGGGCATATAACAAGTATCAGATTGTATACAACAGGGTTTTTAACACAGTTTTTACTATATGGTCTCAGAAACTATATCATATAATACATTAGGTGTTATATGGTAAATGGTTTCCCTAGAACTTGGGTTCCAGTCGGCCTTCCTTTACAACAATTTTACTAAATCGTGTAAATCAGGACATGGATGGCGATCATTAACGGTGTCCAGTTCTTTGGATTAAATCCATAAAAACATAGCAAGTTTACTAGAAAATATACATAAAAACATGAAGCAGTGCCATAAGTTTCGGTGCATCTCAGGGCTCTAGTGTGCAACCAAACATTTACTGAGTGCGACTAACTTTTATTCTTGGTCGCAGCGGTGTTCCTAACATTTCCCGCGTCAGGGACACAGATGAGAATCACGGAAACTGGAATGAATTGTAAAACATGGAATATGGTGGAGTTTGCTATATGTGGTCGTTGCTTATTATCGGGGTTCGAATTACATAGGGGCTTTCGGGGGGAGCCTTATTTTCGTCCGTGGGCCGTGACTTTGCAAGTTACGTGCACGTGCATGCATATTATTGCACGTGGTGCGGACAAAAATATGATTACTGCAAAAAAAACACATCTGCTACTGCAACATGCTGCTTGTTTAACCAGAAAAGGGACTGACAGTTCATTAACAACCACAAAAAGAAGCAGATCAGGTGGTTGCTATGGACGCTCGCTGCATTAAGATAGATAGATAGATAGATAGATAGATAGATAGATAGATAGATAGATAGATAGATAGATAGATAGATACTTTATTG
>JBBBVU010000025.1:2941157-2951196 GCA_037177055.1 Atherinosoma microstoma
GGCCCGCCAATGACTTGTGCACAGAGGAGCCCGGAGTATGTTTAACATCACCTGTCATGTAAAGTTATACAGGGGTTTTATAGGTTATATAGGACATCAGCTTCCCTGGACAGCTGCTTTGTTTTACAACCTCTTTCAGGGACCAGATAACAAACCAGAAGTCTGTTGTGGATCTGGCAAAAATGATCCTTGTCCACCACCAGCAGTAACTTCTACATTCAGGGAGGTTTGCACCACCCTCCTTTTATTTTTGACTCTTCCCGTCACCGTTGCAACCTCCGAGCGTCATTCTCCAAGTTAAAACTCATTAAAAACCACTTGAGGAGCACAGTGGGACAGGAGAGACTGGGTGGACTTACTGTATTGTCCATATGAGAATGAGAGAGCAAAGAAAAATGGACATATAGAGCATCCTGGACGAGTTTGCGGAGCGCAAGGCTCCTTGTACGCCTTTCAAATGGAGAGTATAGGTCTATAGTAGGCCTACTATAGACCTACTATAGGCCTACTATAGACCTGTAGTACTTCATATTGAAATAGTGTTTGTGGACATGAGGGCCGCTGTGCCAGTTTTACTAAACCTTTCTGATACAGACTGAGTTGAAATAGTTAAATGATGGGGTCGCTCTCCGTGGTGCTGAAGTCACTGATATGTGTTGTTTTATTAGTGACCATGCAGCCTCATGTTTTTGTTGTTCTATTGGTTTGGCTTCATGTCCATTTGATGGAATTCAAAATGATATAGTCGCTCTCCGTGGTGCTGAAGCTCGAAAGCCCCGCTGTTGCAGGCGTGGATGTTGTAAAATGGTGTTATCATGCGCTTTATTATTTGGGTTTAAAAGGGCCCGGTCATTTGCACCGCCCCCGGCCCGGCTCTGATTTGTTCCGCTAGTGATTGCAGTGTTTTACCATTAATGACTTTTTTTCTATTTTTATTATTGACATTAATGATTCGACAAACTGTGGATGTAAAACGTTTCCGTGGTTGTCTGAAGTGCTACAAACTGAACGGTAGACTGCTGGTTTAATACCCAAATTCTCTGATCTTAGGATAAGATTCTTGTTTCCAGACCTTTTGTTTTACTGATTTTAATTTTTGTGTCCGATCCTTCTGTTTTCTTTTCCCATCTCTGTCTTTCGCCGATGTTATGACCCTACTGCTTACCCATAGATTGCCTTTTTGTCTGTACAAGCACTGATTTTTGGACTTTCACCTTGCGTTTTGCCTGATTCCTGCATCCGAGCCTACTCTTGGTCTAGAGATATCCCCGTGTGTACAGTTAATAGAAATGTTCGGGTCATGTTGCAGGTCAGTAATGAGACAAGATCTTTCAGATATGCTGCATCCCTGCTTCTACCTCCAAATCTTTCCCATCCAATAAGTTCCACGAGGGACACATCACCCAAAACTGTGTGCAATGTTTAGGAAACTGTACGGGGAATTTAATTTACTTAATCTTGCATGATCTCCTCATGCATGTACTGTAAATGCTCTGCAGCTACTACTCTTAAATGGATCATATTGTACTTTTCAAAGATCTGTTAGTTGTTAATGAGATCAGAAATTACTTACTTATTTTTTCTAGATACAAACGTCAGCTTCCTCCTCATCAAGTAAACTTAGCTTGAATTTTTTTCTCTTTGAACTCGTATGATTTTATGTGACATCTCAGTACGTATTATTCAACTATGTAATATTCATTACACAATGTGTAGTGTGGATCTTCCAGATGAGTTGTGGGCATTCCCAGTACAACATTTTGGTCCGGTGCTGGTCTCAACTTGGTCTTGACCCTTTAAAGTCTTAGTTTTGTCTTGAGGTCTCAAATCCTCAAAGACTCATGTGTCAAACTTAATAAATGCTGGTTCTTGTTCTTGATCTCAAGGCTTGATCTCGACAAAGGTACAATATCCTGGTCTTGGTCTTGACTTGGTCTCGACCTGTCGAAGTCTTGTTCTTGGTATCAGGTCTCGACCTGAACAAGGCTTGATTTTTACCCAGTCATGTTATAGGTTTCAACTTGAGTTCGAGGTTAAACCCTCAAGGCTTGATCTTGACCAGGTCTCAGTATACCCTGGTCTTAGTCTGGACTTGTTGTCCACCCCTCTTGGTCTGATCTTGGATCTGACATCCTCTCGGTCTCGGTTTAGGGGCTATTGAATGCAACACTTGTGCATTTTCGCTACGAGTTTTACCACGGGATCAGTTTTCTTTTACACTCTTCACAGTGAACATCTGACTCTTTTCACATCATAGTTGATCATGAAGACCTCACCAGGGATTCCTGGTTTGGGTTAAGAGAAGCCAAAACCTTTAAAAACAAACCCCTGTTTGCTGGATCTTCTAAAACTAGAGGAATGGAGGCTGTCGGAGCAACAGATTAGTTTATTAATCCTCATAAATCTGAGACTTGATCAGATTTTCTGACCTCATTTTTCCTCCCCTGCAGCTGAACCCCAGCCTCCTATTTTAACCTCGCTAGCTCTCGAAGCCAATTAATCACGATGATATTTATTCTGTGCAAGACTCTCTTATTATGGGATGTAATGAACATTTAAGCCTCCAGCAGCATGGGCTGCAGCTGTTTATTTGCAGCGAGTTGGTCTGTGGCTGCAGGTTTAACATTCAGAGTCTGGTCTGTTTTCTCCTCCGTGTGTCTCTTGAATATGGAGCAGCTCTTATCTGAACAAGCTAAAGATAATTGGTGGACAAGTGGAGCTCGACTGCAGAGAGAATGAGAGGACGCAATGAAACAAAGAGACAAAAGAGAAGCACTTCATCTGTGAAGTGCGCGAGGGAGGCGGGTGGGAATCGGACCCCTGGGTCCTGCCCCAAAATGTGAAGGAGGACAGAAGACATGAGAGTGAGTTGGGGTTGAAAAGGAAACAAAGTGGGGGATTTCATAAAGAAAAAAAAGGATAAAAGAACTCCTAAAATACTTTAGATGCCATTAAGCGTGGGAGCTCTCGATGAAACTTTTATGTGGGTATTTCCTCCATCGTGAGGAAACATCAGGCCTTTTCCTTCAAGTCCAGGACTCCTCGCCCAGTCTCTTCATTTTACATAAAACTAAAGTGCATCATCAAATAATTCATGTGAAAGAAATAGTAAATTAAAGAAATGAATTTAGTGCATTTTTTAAAAAAAATCTTCATTGTTTTTCTAAATTGATAAAATTGAAGGTTTGATGGAAGGTTTTCAGTCATGTTCTCACCTGCAGGAAGTAGAGACAGAATAAGCCAAACGAATGTCCTTTAGTGTCTTACAGGACAAACTTTCAGCCACATTAGACCCGCAATCCCTTTTTACCGTAGACCTACAACTCAACTATGTAGTTAGAAACGACCACTAGTGACATTTGTGAAGTACAAAGGTGCAGAGGACCCTCACTTTTAACCTCTTCCTGTTAGTAGCCTCCTGTAAGGGGGGGCAGCATGAAACAGAAGTACAGAAGATGTTTGCACACACTAGCAGCAATGCTAACATGTAGTATACCAATATAACGGGGAAACCCTCAGCTCAAAGACTCTACCAAGCTCCACATTATTTTGCTATTTTTATGCTAAAAACTTCAATAAAAACAAGTTAAAGGAACATTTAAGATAAACCTTATAGAGCCAAACGTATCAGTTTCGGATACATTTTGCATCACATGTCACATGGTAATAAATGGTATTTACGTTGCTATTCAAGTTACTTTTTTTCCCATATTTTTTTAAAGGGGCAAATAAAGACTTCAGATTGAAATTTGACTTTTCTCTGCAGTTTTTTGGTTTTTCGGGTTGGGCTTGAAAGGGTTAAATGCATCAAGGCGCACTTATATTAATCTGAATTACTTACCTTGGGGAAAAAATGGCTACAGGAAATTCTGATTGGCTGGAAACTTTAGAAATCTGTTAGCCACATTGACTCCTGATCAAATAAGTAAATTCAAAGCCCTGGACTAATACTCCGGTCCTGAAGCAGCCTGCAGACACCACCACTCACCACAGTGGACGAAAAAGATCTATTTAAATCAGAATAATAGAAAATAATTGGAGCAAAATGATTTCTTATTTCAGAAAAACAGCAGATGCCTGCAACATGCTTCCCTGCTTGGTTACTTCATTCATGTTTATGCTGTTTTCAGACAGGCAGCTTTTCAGACGGCTCTAGGATGAATGAAGTTTTGCAGCTTTGCAGATTTTTTACATAAATAAAAAAAAAAAGACAACTCACGGAAGGAAAAGGGGGAAAAGTTTTCTGTTAAATATTCACACATGTCCTCTCTGACCCCCCCCCCCAGCATCAACTTTTTACACTTCCCGGCATCTCATCCCCGTCCTGTCACTTCCTGGACTGTGAAAAGCTCGCCATTAAGCGTAGACGTCAAGTTATTTTTAGGGAACGGGGGTTGATTCAGCCTCCTTTTTATTTCCCCATAAAGGAAAGCTTCTTTCTCAGCTTTGATGCTGTTCCTGCCTCAGAAAGTCACCCTCGTATCTAATGTTTTTATTGCATTTACTTTCTGGTTTGCAGGTCTGTGCACTGGAGAGAATTGTGCAGACACAAAGAGGATCCAGGTGAAACACTCGAGTAGCCGCATGAGAGCGACGCCAGAGTGTGTGAAGTGAATCTAATTTAGGTCATATTTCATGTGTGTGTGTTCTGGGACAGGGACACTTGCTGAAGGCTCACTCTCCGGAAAAATCAAACAATTAATTTCACTTTAATTTAAATGTCTTGTGTGTATAATGTCTCATTTGCATTTTGCACCTTAAACCCAACAGCAGATTTACATTCCCCCCCCACCCGTAAGTTAAAAGAATCACGTTTCCATTCCCACTCCACCGGCCAATCAGTTCTGCTGTCTGAGCCTCAGCCATGTGGGTAATGAGCTGTCAGCCAATCACATTCAGGCTGGGAGACGGAGCTGGCACATGATTGGATGCAGGCACTGGGTGCAGCTCGTCAGAGCTCTGGTAACATGTACAGAATATTAGATAATACTTCAGCTGCGTCTCTCCTGAATGTGACTAGTCAACCAGTGCATGAGAACTTCTATAAATTGGTTTTAAGCAGATCCAAGGGGTGGAGTGTCCGTGTAAACACACTCACCGATCTGTGATGCATTAAATGTTCAGCAATTAATCACAGTTTTCTGCAGCAGAGTAATCAATTACTTTCAGTGTAATCAAGATAATTAAGTGCATCAGCTTGCAGTTTGCATAGATGCAACCTGACACACGGAGCAGTAGAATAAGATGCCAGATTTCCCAACTAAAGAGACTTTTTCTAGTCTGTCTGATCCGTGCAGTTTTATTTCAGATTCATTGTCAGAAAAGATAAACGGCCCCCGGGAAACACTAAACTGAGGATTTCTGTCTTGTTTGTCTTCAAAATGCCTTACGGACAATTAAATGTCTGATTTTTATTGGTTTTGCTGAAGGGTTTACATGCATGTGTGCAGCTTTTGTTGGTCATGGTTAACTGATACTGCAGCGTGATCAATTAGTCACGAGTGGAAGGCCCCGAGTTCGCATTGTACTTTAATCTGGCTATGAATTCTTCAAACTGTAGGGTGATCAGTTCTAATTAGAGAAACTGGCGTATATATATTTCTTTCTTTTTTATGGGGGGGGGCAGTTTCTGTCACTGTGAAGTTGGTCATAAATCTTACATTTGCCTCTGAGTGGCATCCGAAAAGCTCCGTTAAATACTTAAGGTACAGTCAAATAGCTTTTTCCTTGACCTTGTTGGAAGACATGGTTGAAGAAACTTTTAGGCCAATAATCCTTGATCTCTAAAGGAAAAAGGAGCACCGTACCTCTGCAAAATGGAAGGATTACAGCAACTCGTCAGGCATGGGGTGGAAACTGAAAGTCTTTGATTTGTTTTCTACACAGTCCCTGAACCCAGCCTTTTTTCAAGCTGGTGGTCCCAAAATAATTTCAGGGGGCCGAGAGAAGCTGATTTTGGGCATGCAGGTGCGTTATCACAGTGATGAATCCACCAAAAACCATTTTATCCTCCTAATTGATGGAGCTTCTGACAGTTTACATTTAGAGGACGGCCACACGATATATCACACAATTAACCACTCAATCATCCCTTCTGACATTCTGGTCCACACTCCTCACATGTTGCGGTAACGCAACCAATAGCTGCGTACCCAAGAAGAAGTCGTTGCACCTACGTAATGGCTCATAGAAGATTCCAAACAATCTGACGGCCCTTTATATGAGAACTTTTAGAATAAAAAAAAACAAAGACAACACAATCAATGAAAACTAGTTTAACCAAAAGCACTGCTACCTGAATGTCAAGGGCGCGTTTGTTGAGGCTGCACCTTCTTTCAGCAGACCGCAGGCTAGTCTTAGAGGGGGTCACAAACACCTATCCACTCCTGACAACTTGTTTTTTATGTGTTTTGTTTAAATATCACCATTTAGGACAAAATATTTGGTTGATAGTTGAATGAAACTGCATTAATTCATATATTTATTCAATATGTTCACCTATCCATCAGCCTCGGCCTCCTCCATCTGAAGACTTGAGCTACATCCTTATGGAAATATAGCCAATTACATTCTTAAAAATAGTTCTGCATAGAGACAGAATTGTTTAGAAAAATATGTGCATCCACACAAAGACACTGAAAGTGCTGTAGTACATCTGCCAGGCCTGTAAGTGGCGCTGCAACGTGCATCATAAATATGAGCAATGTAAACAAACATAGAAAAATAAGATGTCAGATTATAAAACTAAAAAGGAGACGTTTATGTGGACTGACCGTGACGTAGAACTTCTGCAGCACCAACGCTGTAATTGTTGTGGCTGTGGGTGGATTTGTGTATGCAGGTTGAGGGAGAAGTGAGATTGTTGCATCATGGTTCAGGAAAGAAGCGTGTGGATTGTAAACATAGAAACTAAACAACGGTATTATCAGATTGATTCACTTCGGGACCTGGTGTAAAAAAGTAAGCATCTTCGGGCTCCTAAAACACTGGTTCCATGTGGACTTTATGTCCAAATGATAAAAAACTTGAGCGATTATTCCTGTATAGCTAGCAGTAAGTTGGGTTTGTCTCCAGTGGGGGTTGGACTCCGCCAAGGCTGCCCGGTATCACAGATTCTGCTGTTAATGGACAGAGTTTGTAGGTGCAGCCGAGGTATTAAGGGGATCCGCTTTGGTGGCCTCAGGCTTGGATCTCTGCTCTTTGCAGATGATGTGATTCTGTTGCTTCATTGAACCGTGATCAACTCTCACTGAAGTGGTTCGCAGCCGAGTGTGAAGCGGTTGGAATGATCACCTCCAAATCTGAGACCATGGTCCTCTGCTGGAAATAGAGCGTAGTGTTTCCTCCCTAAGTCTGGAACGAGATCTTTCCCCAAGTGGAAGAGTTCAAGTGTCTTGGGGTCTTGTTCATGAGTGAGGGAAGAACCCGAAACCGCATCGTCAGGGATCTACGTACCTACCCTCACCTATGGTCACATGCTCTGGGTAGTGACCGAAAGAGTCAGATTGGGAATTGAGATTGGGAATATAAACGGGCTGAGGTTCCTCTGTGCGATGTCTGGGCTCTCCCTTAGAGAACCCTGCTGCTCCTCCACATCCAGAGGAGCCAGATGAGGTGGCATCTGGTTCGGATGCCTCCTGAAAGGCTTCCTCGTGAGGTTTCCTGGCACGTCCCACTGGGAAAAGGCCCTGGGAAAGACCCAGGACACGCTTGAGAGACTGTCTCTCAGCTGGCCTAAAAACACCTTGGGATCCCCCTGGGGAAGCTTGAAGTGGCTGATGAGGGGTCCCTCTGCTTAGGCTACTGCCCCTGTGAGAATTGATGGATGGGGTTGGGGCTAAACTTATCTACAAGTCCCTTTCACTCTCTTTAAAGTTATAAAATAGCTCCAAAACAGCTTGAGGACATGCTTATAAAGCCGTTTTGACCTTTTACTGTATGCTTGTGAGATTTCCAAGACAACCATCTGGTCAGACTTCAAGACAGTTCGGATCAATCCCCTGCAGATGACTTTGAGATGAGAAGACAGTCAACCGTGACGACTCGGTCATTTAACTGATCTGAGGGGTTCAGATGTTATAACACACGGATGATTCATCCAGATTATGTTTTTGGGTAGTGCTTCTTTTTTTTTAATAGTTTGTTCAGTTGGATTCACAGATGGTTTCAAAGGATCTCCTGGCAAAATTAAAGTCTGAGACACCAAAGGTCCCATGTGAATGCCCCCAATGGGTCCAAGTGATGGGTTTTTATTCTATTGGGCATGTTTAGAGACAGTTGCTGTCTGGGAATTAGCATCATATACGCCTGAAATCAGCATGGTTTTAGTAGAAAAACTGTCAAAGTGCATTATTCCACTCTCTCCACAGGATTCAGGATGTTTGTGGGGAAAATGATGAACTGATGAACGTTTATAGAGACGACTTGTTGCTCCTGACCTAAAAACTCTTTCTATAAACTTCTCTGTGAGCCGGCGGTTCAGACGTTGACGCAGATAGTTTGTCTGGATGCCTGGATGACGGATCAGCCGTCATCACTGAAAATATGACGTGATGTATTACAGCTGAACGTCACTGCCTTTTCACCATGTGGCTTTTTATTTTTATTTTATTCTACCTTATTTTTCTTGATGTTTTTTTTTTGTTTATTCTAATTTATTTGAACTTATTCTAATTGACTTGGTTTAATTTGATATTATTTACATTTTATTTTTATTATTTTAATCAAATTATTTAGTCTTCATTTTATTTTATTTGATAAAATAATGGTCCAAAATTGATCTTATATGTATTTTCGTGAGCATATCTTTTCCGCCCTGACATAATACGTAATGTCTCTTTGTTTACATTGTTTTGTGTCGATGACGTGTAGTTGTGCGAGCGTGACTCCCCACTGAAACGTGAACTTCCTCATCAGGGAAATTTCCATCTTTTTTTGTCGCACTTTGTTGTCAGCTTCTAGAAAAGTGGGACAAATCTCTGAATGGTATGTGTGTGTTTTCTGTGTGTAGCAGCTGTTTTTAGGGTTTCTGAGCAGAAATAGAAAAACTGTTGCATAATCTTTTCTTTATTATTGAAAATAACTAATGCTGTGTTGTGAGGTTTGAAAGAATAGGGACATTGAAGCAGGGAAGTGCTGTCAAGAATCCTGTCCCGTGGCATCATGGGAAATGTAGGAAAATCGTTGACTTTGGTGCTCAACCCAATTAGAAACCGGTAGTCGGGATATTTTTTGGCTTCGGCTGCTTTGATTCCCTTTGAGTGCCGTTCCACTTTTTGTTTTTGTTTTTGATGCAACAAGATCCCAAAAACCTTCTGCAGTGCAGGAACCTAAAGTGAGTTTTTTAAAGAAGTGTGCCAGTAGAACATAGTTGAAGCACTCTGGGACTGTTTCAGTACTGACTGATGAAGGAGCAATAACACGTTAAAGGAATGCAGTGATTATGAAAGAAGATTGTTTATACGTATATTTACATGGGTTTCAACGTGAAACTACGGAGCTGATTATGTCATGGTAATCACACAGTAAATATATATGATTAAATCTTACAGGAATTATGCTATTGATGACAGTAAAATTGAAATAAAGGAGAAAAATATTCTAGTGGTGCATATGAGTTACGATATGGATATTATTCTTGCAATTTGTTCAACTCATTTTCATTTAAAATGATCCGATTACGTAAAACTAAACCAAACAAACACTCTACAAACAAAACAAGCAAAACTTCTAGTGTACCATAGCTCCACCATTGAATTATTATTGCCTTGATTTTCATGGTCCGGCCGCAGGATTTTCAGCAATGGTGAAATTTTGAGCAATTACCTGCCGGTAAACGTACTACCACGGGTTGAATTTAAAGGGTTATCTGTCGATCAGTGCTACCCCATCAGAACAGAATAACATTAATTTTTAATAATTATAATGTGAATCATGATTTCTGTTATCAGTATAAAGGGGGGGGGGCTGCCCAGACATTTTAACTTTGCAGGAGCGGATCCGTCTCTCATGGGATCATGTGACCTGGGGCGCGTAGATC
>JBBBVU010000025.1:3094915-3109230 GCA_037177055.1 Atherinosoma microstoma
ATTTCAATACTTCAAGATATTTTTTCAGCAAAGTCTCTGTATGGCCAAACATCAGCATTTTCCCACTATATTTGCTTTAGACGGGACATGCAGCAATGAATTGTGGGTAATATGCTTCGGCAAAGTCTGCATAGATGCGGACTTTGCCAGTGTGTGAACTGAGGGCGCAAAGGAGGCGGGGCCAACGTCCACTCGGAAGAATCGGGACACCCTACACACTCAAACCCTCAACGCGAACGCACAATCCAGGGGCACAAGGGTGGAAGTGTGAATATTGGGACAAGGCAGTGACTTTTGAAAATGTTTGAAACCGACGTGTCTACTTACGTACATAAAGTGAGCATAAATGAGCCTTAAAGATGCACTACGTAACTTTCCAACCTTAAAATTCTGCATTCTGGACTCGTCTGATGGCACCGTAACCATTTCTATTAGAATCTGAAATAATGGCCACATAGTACGAAGTGGCATTTTGTTTTATTTGTGGGTTTTTTTGGAGGGAGGGGGGGGTCTGATGTTCTTCTAATTTGGGGATTGGGGGATGGTTGTTTGCTATCGCGTTGTATATTGATGTTGACAAGGGAGCTAATGTATCAGCACTTGAGTCCAAACCAAATTTCTCCTATGGGGACAATAAAGTGTATCGTAATCGGAATTTAATACGTGGATTTCTGAAACCGTTGCTGCCCATCAGCATCCCGAGGTCGAGGAGGTGTACTGACGTTGCAGCTAAGCTTCACGTTACACACTATGTTACGCTAGCAAGCGGATATCAACACGCTTCCTATTTTGAATGTGTACCGTGGCTGATTCAGCCAAGAAATGAAAGAATACATTATTGGAGGAAGGCAGAATAAGAGAGAGAGAAAGGGACAGAGCAAGAGATAAGACAAGAGTCAACATAGGACTGACTTTTACTGACTGAAGACAGCTGACGGTTCAGGTAGGATGCAAGATGGATGCTGAGTTAGCCGTCGATAGTGGGCAAGAAAACCTTCTGTTCTGTTCTGTAGTACATTTTTAAGATTTTTCTATCCCTTCTGTCTGGTATATTTGATAGTTTTTAGCAAAACAAAACAAAGGTAAGCAGGCAACCGTGGTATCAGGCAGGAGGAAAGGCTTCACACGATGCAGGCTATACGACGTGATGTACCTTTGCATCAACTGTGGCTCATTCATGTCGGCTTCGTGTATTTTATATCTGCTGAAGACATGAAACAAGAAGTCGAACAAACCTTTTCGATGCTCTCCAGCTGCTCCTCCAAAAAATAAAATTTTTATTAGCATTTCCTTGATTCTTTCAAATCTTCTAACTTCTAAGGGTGTTATTAAGTTTTCACGAGCCTATCTTCTTTTCTTTCCACAGACTGGTTTTTAAATCTTAATCTATCTTCTTTTCTGACATTTCCTTTTCTGCTTTTTCCTTCTTTTCCTCCACCATATTCCTGTCTTTCTTCAGTTAAAGGAATTTATCCAGTCCAGCGGTGTTGGGGCGGGGCCTGCGTTGCCACGGGCGCTGGAGATCGTTGAGGGCAATGTGCGCTGGCACCGCCTCCACCGGCGGCAGTTCTACCAGTGGCTACGCAAACCTCCAAACCCCAGCCTCGGCTAACGCTACGCCAGCTCGCCAGACTGGAGCGACTGCAAACTGACTGCCAAGCTAACGCACCGCTAGCTTACAAGACGCAGTCAGGACAAAGAAACTGGCGGGAAAACTGGTCTGACTGGTGAATCAGCTGGTCTCCTTACTGGGTTTTATTTTCAAATCAATTTCATTTCAGTGTTTTCCTCACAGATGGAATCTTTATTTCCTCAACATGTGGCTGATGTGATCCAACTGGTTTAAACAAAACCAGCTATAAATAGGATTCCACAACACTTTAATCATTTAACCATCAACTAACTTTTTTTTTTAAACTAAACATGATATATCCCTTGTTTTGCTCCCTTGTATATTTTATTCATTCATCTTTGTTTTAAAAAGTTTTCTATATTGAACCAAACAAATCTGTAAGCAGATCCGTTCCAACTGATCGCAGTCGAGGGCTTAACAGGACGGCTTTGATGCGCTAAAACTACCCAGAGATGCACTGTGAAGGCAAAAGGTTTAATGATTTATTTCTAGGATTGTTGACAGTTGCATTTTGTTAACAACCCATAACAACTTGAAGGTTTCAATCAATATCTCCAGACAAATGCGTAGATGTGAGGTTGCAAAGATGCGAGCTATATGACAGTAGACTTTTGGCTGTGAGCTCTTTCAAGGTTAAAAGTATGAATTTGTCCAGAATCAGCCATAAAAAACATTCAGATTCTAAAATTCCCGATAATAATAAAATGACAGAATATTTTGAATTTAGGAAAAAGTCAAACGACTGTGCTGGTCCAACTAAAACCAGCCCTTCTGAATTGAATCCTAGTTTGTTTGCTTGGGAAAGTCTGGTTCATTTGATTGTGGGCATTAGTTTTTAGTTAGAAGCTATAATGGCAAAATTATCCCTGTCTTCCCATAGTAACAAATCCTTGAAATAAATCCTGGATCCAGGCGGTGATCCGGATCACCCCCAAAATCTAATCACTTGTTCCTTTTTCCATTTCTGAGATTTCCTGAAAATTCAATTAAAATCTGTCCTTAACCTTTTGAGTTATGTCACTAACAGATAGACAGACAGACACCACCAAAACCAGCCAATAGCAATAGATAAAAACTATCAAGAAAAACATGCATGTGATTTCCGAGCTGCAATGAATGCATCACAGCTGCAAACTGCTTGTCACTTTAAGTTTAAATTTCATTTTTTATTCCTCAACCAGTGGCCAGTTTGAGTCGCCTTCTCCTCAGTCTGGTCCAGAAAACCATCTTGCAGAACTTTGAAGCTAATCTGTCCGTGTAAAACATCCATTTTGTGTCCGTTTCTGCTTCAGAACGATACCTGCTTTCTACATTACTTCCTGAAATTACGCCGACGTTAATGCGTGCGTTAATCGCGTATTCAAAGAATTACTGCCATTAAAAGGAAATTTGTGTTAACGCATTAACTTTGACGTCCCTAGTCATAACAAACATGCCAAATATCTGATAAAATAGAAAATTTACAGCCTTTGCAAAAAATTTTAACAATTTCTTTGCCAACTTTAGTGAACTTATAACGAGATTTATGTTTAATATTCCAATGTGGATGGTCAGTTATTAAACCCAGTTTCTTTCAGATGAATCATAGTTTACATTAATGCACTGATGTCCAACTAATATAAATAACTACATAACTTTGAGGAGTCCAGATCAGATACGCCCGATCAATGAAATGTAAATCACTGTGTTGCATCGTCAAGTCCGGACCCTGTCAGTAGCTATGAGGTAATTAGGACTCGCCACCTCGGTAATGGCGGCGCCACAAGATGGCCGCTGGATTTGTCTTTATATTTCCCCGATGACACTTAGCCGGTTACCTGTTTCAGTCATTTGAAAGATGGATCAGATAAAAAGATATTGCAACATTAAACATTTTCATAAATATAATTTTTGACGTTTTGATTAAACACAAACATTTGAATCTAAATTCCCTGTAAGTGGCGACTCAGCAGTTTAAATCAGACCTTTTCTTTTTGGTCTTCACCAGACTGAAGCAGCTCTGAGTTAAAGGCAGGAAAACAGCGTGTCGATCACTGAACAGAGCTTTAATTAACGCTACATGGACTTGGGTTGAGTGCCGTGTCCTCTGTTCACACAGAGAATCTCATTCAGACTCATTAACTCTTCACAACATCCAAACTGCCTCAGCTTGAATTAAAAAAGCTGCTTTGTTTTCGTCATGATCAAAAACTCCAGAAGTTTGGAAAATATCTGCGGGTCTGGGAGGCTTTTGTTCCTTCAGATCTGTCCTCTGAATATAAAAGACAATAGTAGCTCCAACATTTCGCTCTAAACCACCGAACGCTCCACATGTGGAAAAATAATTGTTCTCCATAGTGCTGCAATGTTGTGGTCTGTTTTCTGCCTTAACGAGCAGAGCTGGAAAACATTTGCTGGAGATTGAAAAGGGAAAACAAAAAGCCTGACATGAAAGGCATTACGGCATCAAATAGCGGTTTAATCTGACAGGCTTTCAAATTAGGAAAAATTGACTTAACTTGAAGTTGAAACGTCCGACAAATCTTGCAAAAACACACCAATTAATGTAACATAAAAGTTACAAATTTCCATTTTCCTGTCTCCCATGAGAGACGCAGATATTTACTCCTCTTATAAGTTTAAACACGGTTACCTGAAGTAAAAAAGGAACAAGAAATAATGATAATTTGCTGATGAAAGCAAATGTCAGCGTGCATCAAATTATAGAGAAACCACAAGAGACCCCTGCAGAGAAAAATACTTATTTGTTTAGGTTGTGATGGAAATCCCTCCATTGTTCATTGATTTCCTTTTTTCTTTTCTTTTTTATTTGAAATTCTGGAGCAAATCAGAATGACAGTAAAGTCTTAGAAATGAGAATATTCAGTTCCTGCTGATCGGTTTTGTTTAAGTTCTGGGAATTAATGGAATTACAAAGACTCGTTACAATTTACTGGCCACTCATTAAAATGGTGGGTTAAATTACAATAATATGCTAAAATTAGTCAAGATTGCACCAAGTTTGTATTAATTTACCCCTTCCTGCAAAGCCTCAGGCTCCATGTCCACAAAGCCTTTTTTCCCTTACCGATAAAACCTAAAGATAATTTTAAAAAAGGTATTTTGAGGAAGCCCTTTTTTTGCTTGTTTGTTGGTTTTTATTCATATCTGGACAATATTCCTCAGATTTAATCAGTTTTATAAATTCTTTTAAAAACACCGTTAACTTTATTTTTTTTCTACACTTACAAAAAGTCACAGATATTCATCTTTAGGGGAAAATTGAACGAAAATGTATAAGCTCGATGCTACACTGATCTTATGAAATTAGAATTTGGCGGTTAATATACCACAACATTAAAATATCTGTAACTTTTCATGTGTTCGGTGTCGTCTTGGTCTGATGATGTTACAATATGAACAGTATGATGAAGAGGACAACTTATCATTATACTGGTCCATTCATGGTTCTGACATTTCCTTGTAAGAAAACAGCATTTGATGCTTTAAATACTTCATCATTGAACAGTTGTACATGTGCCTTCAAAAGTTTAGAGAAAGTCAGATTAAGTTCACCTGTAAAGGTTGTGGTGGATTTTCGGTTAATTTCGACAATCATACACAAAGCTGAAACTTTTTGAGTGTAGTGTATTTGTTTAAAATAGTTTCTCCACCATGAGGAACCACTTCAAGTGGGGCGGGGCTTGTTATAGTCCCATGACGTCATTTATATGTGACACAACAATGGAGAACATTGAGTCAAAGGTATCTTTTACCTTGCTGATGTTCATAGAAATGATAAAATCACACGGTTGCTGCACGACTCTCTGGCCAATCATTGGCCTGCAGTCGGTAGACGTCACATTTTTGGCTCAACTCGGCTCACTTTGAACCCCAGCCACATCGGTGGTGAGAAAATACCTGGTATCAGGTGCTATTGCATAATGGAAAACCCTAAAAACTGAGTCGAGCTGAGCAGTTACAAGTAGAAAAAGGGCCACGTGGGATTATTTAGGTCTAACATGCCATCAAAAAACTGGAATAAGCTCATCTTTTACTTCCCTGGTTACAGAGTGATCATTTTCCCCCATAACACCTTTTATCCAAAAATAAGAGATGGTAATGTTTTCATTTTATTGTTATAATGCACTTTGCAATTGTATTTTCTTTTTCATCTGGCCATACTTTTGGCCAGATCACTCATGCAGAAGTTATGGGATAGGCTTTTTAATCTGGCTAAATAAAGGTTTAATAAAAAGAAAAAAAGATAAAGTATATAAAGAGGACAACACCAGTGCTTCTCTGGAAAATTCAACTGTAAGTAATCATACACACTCAACTTATTTAACACATTTTTAAAAAGGAACTGGGGCTTAAAAATGTTCTGTGGACAAAAGCTTTTTGGTGAATATGAACCTGTACTTGTTGCTTGATATGGCTTCACATGAGGAACTGTGATCAGTGGCTCGTGTCTTGCAAATGAATCTGGTTTTGCACCAAAATCTATCATGTTCTTCCATTGCCCATGCTATTAAATTCAGCTCGGTAGTTTTTAAACCAACTATATCAACAGCCATCTATGTTGAAGGAATAAAAGTCCCCAAATTCCATCCACCTTAAATCTGTCAGCCATGGAAACTTCTGCTAATCTCGTAACCAACTAAAACCTAACGGAGAATATGAGCTTCAATGTTTGATATTAAACCGATAACTAAGTGCGATCTCTGTGGTTTCACAAAGCACAAAACCAGAAAGTTATATTTGAAGTACATTGGCCTTAGCTACTGGGCATGATTTGTCCATTTTTTCTGTCTAAATGTGGGGAAATTAGCAGCCAGATGCACAGTTGAGACCTTCTGGCTTAAAGAAATATGTGTTGTGTTGTTATATGCAGATGATGTTGCTTTTTAAATGAGATTGTTCTGCGTTGACCTGACGGATCAAATGCGGACTTTGACCTCTTGCTTAAGAGATTGGACAAAGTGATGGACTTAAAAGTATGTGAGAAACGTCTAACAAGACAGCGACTGCGGTGTGTTGACACAGTTCGTACTGGGATGGATCTTGCAAGGCTACAGATTGTACAGTTTATTGCATTTCTTGGGCGGCTGATTCATCGTGGATCCATCCAGGGTACACCGGCCTGGTGGATTTTATTCCTCTGTGGATATCTTCACCTCTGCGGTGCGAGTGCAATGACATGGTGGTGAAACGTCTCCGGCCATGTGGAGTTGTACACTCCACCGCCGGACATATCTGCTTGTTCAATGGAGTCTGCGACGCAATGCTTTGTGTTGGACGTGATGGAAAATGTTGCTTTCTGTTTCTACTGATCGATGGGAGTTCGCCGTGGATTGTACAGTATAGTTGCCTCTGCATACAAAATATGCAGCGTGACAATTTTAACATTACATTGGATTTTACCCTATCCAGAATTCTAAATGTAAATGACTCCAACGTGAAACTCAACTATGGAACATATGGTTTAAGGTGGATGCACAAGCGCCTCTAAAGTCCACATACTTCTCAAAGGATGTAAGTTTTAGAGTCTTGGAAAAGGACTAAAAGAAAAAGTCTGATGAGTTGTACCTCTGTGCAGTTGAAGAAACTTTTTTGAAGTTGTTCCTTTTCTGTTAGATCCAGCTTCGATGTTAATAATTGAGCCATATATGAATTAATGGGCCTGCCTGCTTCTATACACTGTGTGTCCAGTGACGTATGTGTGTGAGTGTGGGTGTGATTTAAGATGATGAAGACGATGGCAGTGGTGGCGATGACGACAGCTGCACCAGTCATGATTAAAATTCTTTTAATTAAAATTATAATAATTATGATCAGGACTGATGACAGAGGATGATTGCAATGACAGTAATGATAATTGTTGATGTGAAAAAGCTAATTAGTATTATAATTATTATGCTAATTAGTCAGTGCATTTTGAACGATTATTGTCCAGTCAGGGAAATTTGGTTTACAGACATTAAAGCACACAATGTGTAAAATAAACACTGTAAAATATACAGATACGTCAAATTAAAGGTGGAATAAAAATAAAAAAAAGTTCTTTTGTTGATTAAAAAAAAAGATGGTGTTCATGATAATGATGATGATGATGGTGATTAATGGCTTGGGACCAAAATCTGAGAGAAACAGGAAGTGGCAGCAACACTTTAGTCTTACTTCCTGTTTACACTGCTTTGATTTCTTGTGTTTTCTGATTGGACGATATTAAAGGAAAAAAAAAAAGGTGAGCCTTGAAGTTGATTCAGTTTATTTCTGTCTAATTTGGAGAAATCCAGAGATAACCTGTCAGTCATTTTATCCATCCACTCCTCATCCATACTTGGTGATCGTAAGCCACACGTGTAGCCACAGCTGTCCCGGTTCGCACTGATGGAAACATGGCAGCCAATCCTCACCACCAGCCTCTTCGACCACCACCGAGCATCAATACACCAGAGATGCCGACGCTGGAGGCGAGGACGGTGAAGCGTCTTGCCACAGGAGTGAAAATGGGAAATTGGTGCATCTATTTCCTGAAATGTGTTCATAACTTAATGAAAATAGAATATATAAGGCAAAAACAACGTTCTGACAAGCATGAAAGTGAATATTTAGTCCGAGCAGCTTTATTCTTCATCAGTCAGATCGCTCCTAGGCCAAAAATATACACCTGATCTAAGAAATAATGGGCAGAAAATTCTAATTTTTTAAATCTGCTGTCCTTTTTTTGTCCTTTTAACAAAATATAAAAAAAATAAGTGGATAATTTGCATTTATTACCTTCTGATATGATATGTCAGGATTTTATACAACAGAGTTTTTACCATGGATGGAATATCTCCCAGAAATGGTGTCAAATATGAAACATGAGGGGTGAAGAGTTTCATTATGTGTACAAGTGATTATCAGGATTTTGGTTTGTTTTAAAGGTTTTTGTACGTCCTCAGAAATTAACGCTATGCTTAACAAGTTGCAGTGAGAGTAAATGGTTCGGGCAGTGTCAGGACCTATTTGACTGGATGTAAGGATCTACAGCGGTAAAAATGACATAAAGTTTATAAAACGAGACCCGGCATGTTGGTTTTAGAGACTTTGCATCCCATCTATGATGCTGCTGCTGTCCATCCAAGTATAAACCAAAAACCAACCCCTTCTATTGTCGGCATGTTTGTTTTGTTTACACCTGCTATCCAGTCTGAGTTCCCTAGTGGAAACCTACGGTACCAAACATAGTACACGTCACGCTAACAACAGAGCCGGTCACATATTCAAGCCTTTCTCAAACTTGGGGGTCCCGACCCCCACTGGCGTTCCAAGATAATGTCAGGGGGTCACCACATCATTGTAAAAAAAATAAATAAATAAGATGATCCAATATGGGATTTTTATGGGCTGATTTCGGGCAGTTAGGTGTCGTGTCACAGCGGTGATCCGAAACCACCAAAAACCACTTTATCCTCCTGATGTATGAAGATTTTGACAGTAATCAAGTCTCAGATTTAGAGGATGGCCCGTTTGATATTTCCCACAACTAACCACTCAGTCATCACATCTGACATTCTGGCCAACATTCCTTACCGTTTGGTGGCGGGAAGGCACCAAACCGCAGCGCGATTGTGACCGAAGAGGGATGGAAGAACCTCAAAACCTTTTCAGCCCTTTAATGGGACGTTTGTGAATTTAAAAAAACAAAGAAAATGCTGTGTATTTTATCTTGGTGGTTCAAAAAGGTTGAGAATGACTGGCCTATTAAAACTCGAGGTTAAAAAGAAAGTATATTTTCAGCTTTAGACAAGATTTCTCCTCATTTCTTTAAACGGGAATAGTTCTCCGGGCTTCTTGAGGGACTTTCCAAAGCTTCTCTTTCGACATTGGCTGCCCTCTGTTCCCCCTCTGTTTCCCCTCTGTTCCCCCTCTGTTTCCCCTCTGTTCCCCCCTCTGTTCCCCCCTCTGTTCCCCCCTCTGTTCCACCTCTGTTTCCCCTCTGTTTCCCCTCTGTTCCCCCTCTGTTTCCCCTCTGTTTCCCCTCTGTTCAATGATGTTGAGGTTGTGGTTCTGAGGAGACCACTCATGGTTGATAGTGTTTCATCTTGAGTTTTTCTGTCATTTAAAACCTGTTGATTTCTTTCTGAACTCTTCCATGTAAAACCTTAGAACTGAAACAGAACGTACGTGCTTGTTACCATGGCTACCGTGTTTCCAAATGTAGCGTTACAAGAAAATAAATAAAAAAAAGTTGCGTATTTGGCTGTTTCATGGCGTCTTCGAGTCTGCAACCAAGTGATTTACTTGGACATTACCTTTGCTGTCTTTCAAGGTACTGCCTCAGGGGAATCCAATACCTTTCTGTTTTTATGCTTGAGATAACCTTTGATTCTACAAGGAGTGGGTCTGGGGTCATCTGAAGGATCAAGGTCCTGCTAATGAGATTGAAGGAATCGATATGTATGAAGCCAAATCCGAAGGAGACTCGTAGACTCTTCAATTTATTGCCCTTTGAGATCATTGTGTGGGTACCTGTCCTTTCCCTCAGCCTGCAGCCCTATGATAAAAGGCCTCTGTGTGTTTGTGTGTTATTGCCTGTTTACACATGGATTTAAGATGCGTCTTGAGTTGTCCAATTGCAAGTAGACCACTAAATTGCGTCTCCACGTGCATCTCTAGTGACCACTTGTGATCAGATCTTACCTCTTCACTCTAAATGCAAATAAAGACATCACACACAAGCAGCTGTTGGAAGCAGACGGGGCACGAGTTGCTGTACTCGCGTCTCTGCAAAATACCAATTACTTTCAGCTTCATGAACAATATTATTAGAAATGCAGACTTTGGGGTATTTCAGATATTCTTGAGTTAAATTGAAAATGTTTGATAAATATTTCTGAGGCTGCTGTACGCACGATATAAGACTGTATGAATGAATGGATTAATTAATATTTTATTTTCGTGTCTGGCCGCCCAACACAGCCCATCCCTTATGAGATTATTCACACATATTTACAAATAATAAACATAAACAAACAAACAATAAGCAGATAGATAAACAACCTAGAGATGACATAAATAAACAAATATAAGTAATAACTCTGGTATGATCCATCCTCAGGGCCACTAACGTGCATAAGTTGCCTGTTTTGTTCTATTCCAAGCTTTATATATATAATTACATACTGCATGGTTATCAAATAAACATTTAATTATGTCTCCCTCCAAATACAGATTTTCATGTGTTGAAAATTGTGCCAGTAAAGCTACTGGCCTGTAATTATCCATACTACGTCTGTCACTGTTTTTAAAGACGGGTACTACTGTTAGCTCCCCAATTACACATCCTTTATGATATTGTTAGCTCTACATCTGCTGTTGAGCTCAGGTCTGTGAAAATATAAAATGCATAGGATGTGCAGTGTCATTCAAACTGGGTTGTCAGGTGTGATAGAGAAACTTTTATCGAAGTCTTTATTGCTAGTTATTAACTAGTTTTCAGCTGCTTGCTTGATCAGGGTTTAGCCAGTGTATCAGATTCACTGAGATCATGACATCAGAGCCTCTAATGCCACCAACGATCTTTATTCTAATGTGTGCAGCAGAAAAACATGAATTTACTTGAAGCCGTAAGTGTTTAAAAGCATCAGTTCACTGCCATTAGGCAGCAGATCACACCAGCAATCTGCTTCACAACAGGAGCTTCAGATTACGAGGCATGTTAATTCTCTTCTGACACTCCCTCACTATCCAACGACTAAACAAAGATATAGAGAAAAACATCTTTACTTTTCAAAATTGCTGCTTAAAATCGGGGTAATTTTTTGCGTGGTAGCTACAGTTTACTCTGCTGGAGCTCCAACTGCCAGCTGCTGTCAGCAGCTGCAGAGCCACGCAATCATCCACAGGAGATAAAAACTTCCAGATAATTCACCGTAGACCTTCTTTTTCTGACTTTTAATAATTAAATCTGAATGACTTTGATGGGTTTTTTTTTTTAGAGGGCTTACTGATGATGGATGAGAGCTGTCCCACAGGTGAGGGCATCTGTGGTTGTGATCTGACACGTTGGTGCTGTTGACGGTAGCCCCCCGTTCCCCTTTGAAACAACTTGAATGTCAGGTGGCCCACTTTTCCAAATGTTTCCATGACAAACTGCAGCTGCTCGACTTTTCAATGTTTAACTCCTGGGAGGAAAAGAAAGTGGTGAGGACTGCGTCATAGGCGGGATTCTAACCAGACACCTCCAGGGCGCTGTCAACAATGTGTCTAAATTTCTTCTACAGTGATGAATGCGTCCATTGTTTTCCCACAACATCGCCGGAAAACCACACCGTGGAGTTTGTGTACATATCTGACGTACGTATCTGTTTATGCAACCACACTGGGACCATACTGGTTATGGTCAGAGTTGGTGTGTCGAAGTGATTGCAAGGTAACGTGAATTCTTCTGAAGAGACGGGAACACAACACCGTGTACGTGCACCGAGATGAATGGGACTCGGAAAGAAAGTGACAGAGAGAGAAATGAGGTAAACGGATGATGGAGAGGGAGACAGGAACCGAGACAGAGGAGTACTTTTGTCTTTTTTATGAATGGGAAATGAAAACAGAGATGAGTCAATGTGCCACTTTACTCCAAAAGCAAATGGAATCAGCAGAAGAGGAGCTGCGAGTGGAAGAGAGGAAGATGGATGAGAGGAAACAGAAATGAAGACGACCAGGGGAAGAGGGAACATGGAAATGCAGATGAACAACAACCCAACATATTACAATGTGTCAGTAGTAACAAGCAATGTGTGGAAAAACTAAGTCCAGTCTGACTGGTTCCACAGCAACCAGGGGGGTAAGGGTAATTAATTTAAGGTAATTTCCAAACTATTTGGAGTCCATCGTTATACAATGAAAAACATCCAAGACAGCTGCCAATCTTCCCAGGAGTGGACGAACCAGCAAGGTCAGAGTGTATGATGCTCAGAGAAAGTGTAAAACTATCTTCATTAAGTTAGGTGAGTTTAGATCTTACATTATGGAGAAAAAATAGACCCAAGAACAGTTAGAAATAAGTAATCTCAGTAGCACCTGTTGACCTGAGATGACACAGATGCAGCTGGATATGTGACGGTTACTCTAACGCAAGGATCCTCAATCCTGGTCCTCGATGGCCGGTGTCCTGCAGGTTTTCTAAGTGTCTCTGCTGCAGCACATCTGACTCAAATCACTGGGTAATTACAGACGTGTGCAGAGCTTCTCTGAGTCATTGAAGATCCCTGCTCTAACGGGACTATCTATATAGGAGTTCTTACATTGGCGATGCAAAGTTCAGGTACATTGTCAATGCGATGTATCAATACATTGGCGATATGATGTATTGATACTTTGTTGATGCAATGTATCGATACATTGTCGATATGATGTATCGATACTTTGTTGATGCGATGTATCAATACATTGTTGAAGCAATGTATCGATACATTGGCGATATGATGTCTCAATACTTTGTTGATGCAATGTATCGATACATTGGCGATATGATGTATTGATACTACTTAAGTTTTCATAATTTAGCCAAGTAAAAAGTTGAACATTTTAAGGAATAATTGACTAAATCCTGGAATAAGTTGCTGAAACTTGAAGAGATAAAATAAAGAGCAGAAATGTAAATGATGAGAAAGAGCAACAGCATCACTGTGTTGCTTGTTATTATTCTAAATGCCCTCTGCCTGGTCAGAGGAATCCCATTTTCGATAACACTCATATCCACACACACACACTTGGTGGAAGACAGAAAGATGGAGGGCAAAAGGGAGAGAAAAATGTAATAAATTTTCTGATAATGTGCGTAAGCCATGGTTACCATAGTAACAGCTTTACACCATTCAGGGGAGAACAGTTTCTTTTTAAGATATTAAAACTGTTCAAATCCATGAAACCGGACAGCATTAAACTCTGTCTCCATTCTGCGTTATTCAATCAGGACAAGTGGATGAAATTATGTTAAACTTGTGCAAACGTATCTAAAAACAACTGTTAGACGAGCACAGACAGGAACTATAAATGATCATTAGCAGCTGTAAAGTAATCCTGTAATCCTGGTCCTGTTGCTGCAGAGAAGCCCAGATCATCAGCCTTCCACCACCGTGCTATGAGGTGTTGGTTGGTGGTGCATTCTGACCAAACATCTCCACTTCCACGTGTCCAAACGACATTGTTCCAGAAGTCTTGCGGTTTGTTCAGATGCAGGTTTGCAGACCTAAGCTGTGCCGTCACGTTTCCAGTGGGGAGTTTTTTCTCTCCACTGTTGCCTCGTGCAGCTCAGGATGGAGGATTGAATCAAACAGAAGATGCAATTTAATCCTTAAACTTCTTAGCTTTGCAATTTCCCAACCTGAGCGCTGTTATAAATCCAGCTAATGTGGGTCATATGGATTTGTTTTATTTGATCGTACACTGCAAAAAGAATTTAATTGGTTCGACTTTAGTTTTAATTCCAGCAGCATTTGTTGGGTCGTTGTTTCTAGAAGCTTCTGCAAAGTCAGCAGATTTATTTCCATCCAGTGTTGCTTCATTTTTCTCCAAGATCTTGTATTGATGATGGGAGAGTCTGACCTCCAGCACATCCCAAAGATTCTCCATAGGGGGTTCAGGTCTGGACTCTGTGGTGGAAATGATGTCTCCTGTTCCCTGAACCACTCTTTCACAATCTGAGCCCCAT
>JBBBVU010000025.1:3206155-3217532 GCA_037177055.1 Atherinosoma microstoma
TGCTGGATGCTCCCTCTCCTCTTCAGTCTGCAGGACACGCCGTCCATGCTTTCCATTTTCATCTCAGAGCATTTTAACTGAGCTTTGGTCCAGAGAAGATGGCGATGTTTCTGCATCCTGTTCACATCTTCTTCTTCTCTGCATCATAGAGCTTTAACCTGCATTTGGTGGATTTCAGGGGGAATTTCTGGAAGTCTTCTTGAGTCCATGCACTGGTTTCCAGTAGAGAATCATGTCTGGTTACAATTTGAGGGCCCCAGGATCACTAGCATCCAGTTTGACCTTCGGCCTTGTCCCCAACACACAGAGATTCTTCCTAATTCTGTGAATCTTTTGATATTATAAATTGCTGACGGTGGGATCTTCAAAGTCTTTGCTATTTAATTTTTATGGAACATTTTTCTGAAACTCTTTTTAGACCCAGTTTGTCTCATATTGGTGTCAGAACTGTCTGAAATGCTCCTTTTATACCCAGTCATGTTACCGACCTGTTGCCATGCAACCCAATTAGCTGTCAAATGCTCCTCTAGTTCATATTTTATGTATATCAGCCTTTTGTTGCCCCTCCTCCTACATTTATAGATGAGTATATTTATAACGTTTAGGCTAATCTTTGGTGAGTCGGTTAAAATCCAAACACATTAACATCTTTTTCATTTTCTACATCCAGATGAAGTTGAACTTGAATGGAAATGAGGTAAAAACGCAGAATGTATCAGCCTTTTTTTTTTTCTGTCTGAACCGAATGAATCGGCCTCTGTTTCATTCATAAACCTGTTAAATACACGTGCGCGCGCACAACAAACACACACACACACTCACGCGGGCTCCTCTTAGCTCCGCCCCTCTCGGACTGAGGGAGGGAGACCCGCTGGTGAATAAGTAACATTCATTGAACAGAAGCGGGCAGGCAGATGCAAGGCTCGTGTTCAAGCGTTGCCCCCCCCCCCGCCCCCTGCCCCCCCCCCAGTCAGTCAGCCGGTGTTGGCCGGTGTTCGGTGGCGCGAGGACACGACAGGCAGCGGACAGGTACGTTTTCCGGACCCCCGGTGTGAACGGCTGCTAATTGTTGAGCACTTACCGGTAAACGTGTTGATTATTTCACACACACACACACCCCCCATGTCTGCGCCGGTCTTATGTTTATTATTTACTCCGTATTTCTTTAAATTTGTGTAAGAATTCTGCGGCTCTTTGGAGGTTAAACTCTGTTGTTTTTATCTGTAATAGTTTTTTAAAAAGATATTTCCACATTGTTAATTAAGTCTGTTTACTTTATAACTTGTTTGTATGAGTTTAAAAAGCTAAATTCAATCGTTTTACTGTGAAAACGCAAAAAAATGTGAGATTATGTTCAACCAAACTCGTGCAGATGGGTTTTGTTATTTTTTAAATTAGTTACAAGTTAGTGTTAATTAGTTACAAGAGGGATGCTTGCATGAATCACTCATTATTACTTTTGTATTATCTTTATTTCACCATGTCGGAATGCCATATTACAGCATATTTCTACAGGTCTTGCTCAGTAAAATACCTAAATAGGGGTGCAGCAGCAACAAGGATGCCTTGCAAGGCTCCGTAATTCTGCTTCTGCCTGGTTTTTACTTGTAGTTTCACAATTTCTCAGCCAAGCAGTTGACTTTATTCTAAGGAACCCGAGTCATGCCGTCCACTTTTCTGAAAGGTGTATCGATCGCCTCAAACATTAACTGTCTGAAAGCTTCCCATTAAATCCACTGTTCTGTATACGGGTCTGATGAATTATACAACATGCAGCTCTCTGCAAAAGTCTTTATAATGTAGGAAGGGAAATAAATGCAGGAATTTAATTGTTAAACGTGAATGTAAATACATTAAATGAGGCTCAAACAGAGTTTGTCCGGCTTTAAAATCAGTATTTGATCTGAGTAGCTTTAGTCTTCAGGAACAGTTCTCCAGGATCCCTGAAGGACTTTCCAAAGCTGATCTTTGGATATGTCAGGTCTTTTTGCTGGATTTGTTCCTATTTTCTTCAACAAACTGTCTTATTGTTGCTGTTTTTCTGAGATAAAACTGAAGAAATGGGAAGAAAATAGTTATGTGTGGACACAACACCGGTCCATCCCTCGAGTTAGGAGTCTTTCTTTATGCCTAAATAAATCATAAGTGAGAGTTAAGCGGCTTTACAAACAAAACAAAAACATTGATTTGAAAAGTAGAAAAACTTTGAAAGACCTTCGGAGAGTCTGCTGAACTATTGATCAAGACGACTTTAGAAGATTACAAAATATCTGGCTGCTTCGAAGAGAAATATGAAGAAATTCGAGGTGTCTCACGACTCTGAAGCTCGTCTACAGACACTCGTCTGCTCTTCATTTTGCAAAGGGAGTTATTTAGCTGGTTCCAGGTAGACTTGCTTAGCCTGGTTGGGTGTAATGTGTCAGTGTTGGCAGCTGATGCTATAGCTGCTAAATGCTTCGAGGTACGTCAATGGTACAAACTGTAAAGAATGATTCTCCTGTCCGGGTTTTAAATGAAAACTTCTCGTTCATGAGGCCGAGTAGCTACTTTCTCCCGGCCTAAGTATGAACACAAAGCTTCAAGGGTGGACAAAGTTCAGTTAAAATGGGGACAGCGAGTTGTTTTTAGGTTTCACAGTGTGTGCAGAGTCAGAAACAGCAAGAAGGTTAGAAAACACAAGCAGTTGTGCAATTAGGAGATTAGTTCAGTACACATGAAGAGAATACACAGAATAATATGCAGTACAGTGGTAATATTTCATGTTTAATATACACTGTCTGCACAAAACAAGTCGCCTCCCAAAAAAAAAAAAGCAGGTCACACTTTAATCCTTCATTAAAATGCTGTTAGTTTTAATTCCAGCAGAATTCGCTGAGTCGTTGTTTCTAGAAGCTTCTGCAGTGTCAGCAGATTTATTTCCATCCAGTGTTGCATTGATTTTTCTCCAAGATCTTGTGTCGATGATGTGGTGATGTCTGACCTCCAGCACATCCCAAAGATTATCCATGGGGTTCAGGTCTGGACTCTGTGGTGGAAATGATGTCTCTATATTCAGGTAGTCAGCTGACCTCTTTGGGCACATAATGTTGCTGAACCTGAACCTGAACCTGAACCTGAACCTGGACCTGGACCTGGACCTGGACCTGGACCTGAGCAACTGCATCAACCCCAGATCATAGACTTGTACACCCCACAGGCTTGTACAGTAGCCACTAGACATGATGGCTGCATCACTTCATCCTCCTCTCTTCTTACCCTGATGCTCCATCACTCTGGAACAATGGAAGAAGGTCATGTGGTCTGATGAATCCAGATTGATCCTGTTCCAGAGTCCAATCTTTATGCTTCCTAGCAAACTGAAGCCTTTTTCTCCAGTTAGCTTCACTGATTAGTGGTTTTCTTCTGGCTACACAGCTGCTTGAGTTCCCTTCACATTGTTCATGTGGAAATGTTCTAACTTTCACTATTAAACATAACCCTGAGCTCTACTGTTGTTTTTCTTCCATCACCATCATTCAGGATGTTTTTCTTCCTGGAAGACGATGATTCCCCACCATCCTTCCAGTTTATAATAATACATTGGACAGTTTTTAACCCAGTTTTATAGTTTCTGCATCTCCTTCCATGTTTTCTCTGCTTGATGCCGATAATCTGACCCTTCTTAAACAGACTAACATCTTTTCCCCGACCACAGGATGTGTCTTTCCACCATGGTTGTTTAATAAATGAGAAGCTGCTCATTCCATCAGTTTGAGTTAAATAACTTGTTGCAACTGAAAGATGATCACACATGCAGTAATTATCCAACAAGAGGCTCCGCCCCTATTTGCTTAATTAAATCCAGGTGGTGACTTTTTTTTGGCCAAGGTAGTGTATCAGTAGAGCAATATCATATACTAATACAGTATAGTATGGTGTGCTATAGATAGATAGATAGATAGATAGATAGATAGATAGATAGATAACTGATCTCCTCTGTGAGATCAATAAAGTATCAACAGTGTAATAATAATAATTTAATAATAATAATAATAGTAGTAAAGGTGGGTTTGTTGGCTTCGCTGGTGCATCATCCTGCAGGAGCTGTTAGACAATTATAAAGTATTTCTTGCTTCATCAGCTTCATCAATAACATCTGCAGACGTCTGCTGTTTGTAACCCGACGGCGTCCACAGAAAACCGTCTCTCCGCTCTTCCACGTGTCGTTTTCACGTGTTTACGTTCCCGAGTTCAGACGCCGTCGGTCAGGAGAAACGTGCGTCTCAGGACGGATCAAAATGTGCGTAAAATATTCCCGGTGACATCGCGGCTTCACCGACGCCTTCGTGGAAGCAACAGGTCGAACCGGTTTTCATTTCTGTCTTTGCTGCACGTGCAGCTCTCAGCGCTCTGGTCTCACCTCGCTTTCCTCCAGAAAATGACGGCTTCACCTTCCATAAAAGGATTTTAGCATTTTATTGCTGCTGTCAGAAGACCAGACAAGCCACTCTGAGAACAACAGTTCAGTTATGTTGACAAGAAACTGATGTTTGGTTATCTCAGCTAACACAATGCTGGAGGCCGGAGATCTAAACTGATTCTCATGATATTCATAATTAAATCTGTCTGATCCAACTGTAGTTTGGTTTTTAACTTGACTGTGAAGTCCATTTGATTTATAGACTATTTAATGAAGTGTGAGCACGAAACGTGTCGTCTGTTTTCATGCAGCTCCTTTTTAAACGCAGCTTAAAACCAAATAAGAAGATTTTAAATGCATGAAATGTAAAATAAAAGCAACATATGAGCAATAAAAATGGAAGAATTGGCTTCAAGGACATGGAAATGAGTATAAATATATATAAAACACACAACAGATGATGGATAGTTCACCCTTTAGGAGGTGTTCCGGGCATTTCTATCCCATCCAGGAGGTTTACAATCCAGCTACAACATGTAGTGTTTATTCTGTAAAATTATACGGTAAATCCCTGATAACACCATTATATTGATATTTATCACCTTTTTATCATAAAAGAAAAGATTGCTATCACTACTGTGTTGCTATGAGACCTCTATTTTGACCTGGAAATGATGATGGAGGGACTTCCTGTCCAACTTTGCACCAATCAGAGAGCTTAGATTGACATTAATGTCCAAAGAAGACAAGAAAGTGTGTGAAAAGAAGAAAATTAATGTTCCTCTATGGCTGGAATAAAGCCATGAAGCTGAGCTGGAGTTGGTTTAGTGAGGATAGGAGGGAAATAGTAGCAGAAAGATCTGGAAATGAGGAAAAAGTAGTTCCTAAGACCTGAGAGAATGATGATGGGATGAGGAAAAGTCTTGGTCACTGTTGATCTGAGTCTTATTTTTACAAAGTTCTGTTTGTACTAAACTCCTTTATGATGCTAAATCTACTGATACATTCATTTTACATCATTTTGGCCTCATGATCTGACACCTGAGGCTGTCCTGGAGACATCATGTCGCCATGGTGACTGGGATTAAAAGGGTTCAGCTTCTACAGGCAGTTTTTACATTAGTTGTTGAATAATGCACGAGAAAAAAGTTCTACGAGTTGGCCGAGAAATGTCGTTGTTTTCTTGCAGCTGTGAGAGAAGCAACAGATTTTCTGGGTCTTGCAAGAGATAAACAGGCGTTCAGGCTGCAGGGAATCTCTTCCATACATCAGGGCTTGTTCAGCCAAAGCTCAGAACTTCAGGACGAGGACTTTAAACTCAGTTGTGAACTGAATGAGCAGCGATTATAATAAAATGAAGGTGGAACTAAATAAGATCTCCTGGATTTTATAGCTGAACGTCTGAGTTGATACAAACAGGAAGAGATTCAACTGTTTATTCCCTGTTGATCAAACCTTTTAAACTGACGGTCCCTCTCCTTCAGCTCACTCTACAGAGATGCCACCGTCCCTCCTCCTCCACCTTCTCTTCTTCACCTCCGCCTGGACGCTGGAGTTTCGTTACCACAACAACCGTGAAATCGAGCAGTACCTCCTGCAGGTCAACGCATCCAACCCCGACATCACACACCTGTACAGCATCGGCAAGTCGGTCAAAGGTGAGGACCCGCCTGCTGCCCGCTCACCTGCTGCTGTACGGGCTGACCAAGCTGGGATTTCTTAAACGGAGGCTTAGAAAAAACATCAGTTCACATCAGAATCAAGATTCTTGTTTATTAAGATTCTGAATCGATTCAAAATGTCCAAGAATAAATATCTTGAAGGATAAAAAGTCTTGCAAGTCTAGAGGATTACTTTAACATTTACCTCCCACTGGTGTATTGAGATTTTATTTCTTACACAGATTGTTAACACCAGTAAGTGAAGTCACTTTATTTGGCTTTAAGAGCAACTCCACACACACACACACACACACACACACACACACTGACGCTCAGGATGGTATTTAACTGATGAAGCATCAGGTGTCAGTCACTATGGCAACCAGGACACTGGCTGCATGTCTGTGTGTGTGATCGTGTAACCGCGCTGAAGGTGGTGGTTCATTTAATCTGGGACGACTTAATCCGGCTAATCACACTCACACAGACACACGCGGCTAATCGGAGGTAATCCAGGACACCAGCTGGCTTGCTTCCAGAGAGTGTGTGTGTGTGTTTGTGTGCATGTGTTTATGTGTGTGTGCATTTTTGGTTGTCATCCCGCCGGCTTGCAGTGAGGAAATTTTTCCTTCAGGTTGCTGTGATGACTTGTTCACACTTCCCTGTGATTCACTGCTCTGTATGTGTGTGTGTGCACGTGTGTGTGTGTGTGTGTTAGACTTGCACAGGCTTGCAGAGCTCCGATCATTCAGTCTTTTTGCAGCACAGCTTTCTAAATAGCTCCTGTAGTCGCGCCGACGTGGAAATTTTTCTTTTCCACTGAAAGCTGACTGGAACAAACAGGACCTCCAGACTCACCGATGATTAGAAATATGTTCATTTTACAGGGAATAAATTATTTGAATAACATAAATGACTCTTTTATACGCCGAGTTGTGGAGGAGAAGCGTTTTATCCCGTCAGTGATGCAGACTGCTTTTAATAAGATCCCATTTATAGACCACATTATCTTCAATCTGCTGAAAATGACACAAGCAGCAGCAACAAAATGGCAGAAAGCTCCAGTTTGGTCGACATATGTTGGAATAATACCTCCATTCTTCTTATTTTCAGTCAAATAATTACGTTCAGGTTGCAGCTGATCCTGATTCAAACCTCTGTGTAGTGATTCTGAACAGTGTGTTGCTGCTCGTGACGGGAACTTCTGTTTTGACTCGACTCTTTTAGAAGAATCAGCTCCCAAATAGCTCTTCGTTTAGTTTCACTCAGAGCTTCTAGTTTATTTGAACATAATGATGGTCATTAATAAAGGTCATTATGTGGGTGGAAGGATCAATGATCTAATCCGACCCCAGTAAATTACTACAATTTTCAATTGTTGTACCATAATTACATTCATCATTGATAATAATCTCTAGGCATCACATGATCTATAGTAATATTCAGTATCAATATATCCTGAAGGAATACATTTTTGTCATGGAGCTTTATAGTAATAATAATAATAATTAGTGAAACTTTTATAGTAATAATATCATTGTTATTATGTTTCTATCATCTATAAGATTACAATAAGTAATTACAATGGTGGAGTTATGCAACAATAATAATAATAATAATGATAATCATCCATTTTCTATTCCGCTTATTCCAATTTAGGTTAGTGGGGGGGTGGAGCTTATCCCAGTAACCCTGGACAGGTCGCCAGTCCATCATAGGACCAACACAGAGACAAACAACCACTCACACACTCCTCAGGATAATTTAGAGAGACCAGTTAATCCAACATGAATGTGTTTGGACTGTGGGAGGAAGCCGGAGAACCCGGAGAGAACCCATGCATACACGGGGAAAACACGCAAACTCCACACAGAATGGCCGCTGCTCCAACCCCCTCCCCAGCCGGGGCTCGGACCAGCAACCTTCTTGCTGCGAGGCAACAACAGTACTCAGTCTATATAACACCACTTCATTCCCTTTCTGTACTGTTCAAGTACAACTAGCAGTATTTATTCAAGCCTTTTATCATAAAAGATAAATAATAGAGTACCACAAATGCTAAAAAAAAAAACCCATTAAAGTCTAAATCCAAATAAAATTGTACAAAACCCATGTGTTGTTTTGAGGTCAAAGAGCCCCAGGATTTAATATTTTGGATTGGTCCCATATTTTGGCAGAATTTTTTCAAACAAAGCGTCATGTTCAGCACCCAGGAGTAAAAGTTTGCATTAATCAGGTTGGAAATATTTGGTGTGATGTCATATGTTACACATTCAGACAATAATATTATATATTATTACAGCCTTAAAATCCATAACAACTTTATTCATCTTTTGTTCTAAGACCGTTGCAGATGTCTTTCCTCCTTGGCATAGTTGTAACATGTTGTCTGTGTTGATCTCAGGTTAAATTGAACCCGTTTCTGTTGAGGACCAGAACATTTTTCACATCTTTCTCCAGTCGCTGACTGTAGAATCCATCATTTCACTCTTTGTTTCTGCTGTCAGAGAACAAACACGGCTTTTCCAGCATGAAGAAGTCTTTTTAAAAAAACGCCTCCGCCTGCTCTCTGTGCTCCTCAGGTCAGCAGCTGTGGGTGTTAGCTCTGGGTGTTAGCCCTCGCCGTCACACCGTCGGCATCCCGGAGTTCAAATATGTGGCGAACATGCATGGAAATGAGGTGAGAGAACACACACACACACACACACACACACATAGAGAACAACTCCTCTCTGTGAACAGGAAGCAGGACTAAAGGGAGACTAAAGAGATCCACAAAAGCCTTTCAGAGTTGGACACACTCCACACACTCTTTTGTCTGCAGACGACAGACCGCGAGGTGGCCGCTGTTGTTCCCAGATGAAAGCGGACAGTACGCTGAGTCAACATCTAAATGTTATAAAGGAGATTTGAGGATATTAATTCAGCAGCAGAACCAACAGGAAGTCCTCAATGACACAAAAGAACTTTATTGACTGCATTCATCCAACAGCCGGAACGTTTGTATAGAAAAGGGCTGTATAAATGAAGTTTGTTTCTAAGCTCACATCCACCTGGATGGTAACGAGATAGTTTCGTTCTCAGGGTAGAACGGGGTTTGGGTCATGTGACTTCTGCTGACTGAACAAAGAGAGATGAGGAAATGTGTAAAGAAGATGCAAGGCAGCTCTGGATGGGTGGGTGGATGGAATGATGGAGGGAGGGAGGGATGGATGGGTGGATGGAATGATGGAGGGAGGGAGGGATGATGGATGGATGGAGGGATAGAAGGATGGATGGATGAGGGATAGAGGGATGGATGGAATGATGGAGGGATGGGTGGATGGATGGGTGGATGGATAGGTGGGTGGGTGGATGGATGGAATGATGGAGGGATGGATGGATGGATGGATGGAAGGGGGGAGGGATGGGTGGGTGGATGGATGGACAGATGGGTGGATGGAGGGATGGAATGATGGAGGGATGGATGGATGAGGGATAGAGGGATGGATGGGTGGGTGGATGGAATGATGGAGGGATGGATGGGTGGGTGGATGGAATGATGGAGGGATGGAAGGATGGGTGAATGGATGCATGAATGGGTGGATGGATCGGTGGGTGGATGGATGGAATGATGGATGGAGGGATGGATGGATGATCCACCGGGTCGTTGTCTTCACCTGCTGCAGGCTCGTTCTCTCCGTCACGGGGCCGTTAAGGTGCGTTCACACCAGGAGTCCGCTGGACTCTACTCAGAAAAAGTAACTAGTAAATATAACGTTGTTTTTCCCAGGAGAAAATGTTGCCTCGGGAAGTTGCTAGGCAACGACGTTTCCATAAAATGTACATCATAATTGTCACTGTGCCATCACAGCCAGTCAGAGAAACGAATCTCTAAGGTCAGGATGTTGCATAGTGCTACTTTAATGACCCCTGACTGGCATCTGGTTGCCGTGGTTACAGCACACGGCCGATCACGCTGGATGTGTGAGTCAATGGAAATGCCCTTGAAGGGACAAGTCACGCCTGAACACACACACACACAGGCAGCAAACAGAGTCACTAGAGTGCGTCGTCCAGAGGAAATGTCCGGAAAAAGACTTTTTCTCAGAGTCCACGCACACACACACACGCACACACATACGTACACACTTTAAGCTGAAAAGGCGCCTCGAAGCCTTCAGTTTCTGTCGCTGAAGTTTATTTCCAGACCAACTTCATCACCTCATTTATCCAGAGAAGATGAAGAAACTCTGGCTTTGTTTCCGTGGTAACAACAGCCGACGAGGGCAGCGAGATTAAACAAAGTGACAGCTTAATTAAACTGTTTCTACCTTTTTGTCCTCTGTGTCGTCCATGTTTTCTCTGCACCAGAGCAGGCCGACCCACGCTGCTCCCTGGAAACATCCTGTGGTTATAAAAATGTTTTTTTTGTCCGTAGCTCTGAAAACTTCGAGCCATTTCCTGCTATTTTTGATCGGCCTTGTATATTTTTAAGTTAAAGCTCATGCTAGATCTCAGCCCTTTTAACCCCAGTCACCATGGCGACATGATGTTTCCAGGACAGCCTCAGCTGTCAGATTATGAGGCTAAAATGAGGTAAAATGAATGTGTCAACAGCATAAAGGAGTTTAGTACTAACAGTACTAACATTTTTTCCACATTTCCAGTTATTTCTGCTACTATTTTCCCTCCTATCCTCACTAAACCAACTCCATCTCAGCTTCCTGGCTTTATTCCTGCCATAGAGGAACATTATTTTTCTTCTTTTCTGCTCAGTTGTTGATCTTTTGGCTGCTCCTGATTGGACGTTATCCTCAATTTAAGCTCTCTGATCGGTGGAAAGTTGGACAGGAAGTGGCTTCATCATCATGTCCAGGTCTAAATAGAGGTCTCTTAGCAACATAGTAGTGATAGGGATCTTTTTATAATTAAAAAGGTGGGTGGATTTACCATATAGAGTTAGAATAAACACCACATGTTGTGGCTGGATTGTAAACGTCCTGGACGGGATAGAAATGTCTGGAAAACCTCCGTAGATCCATCAGAGTTACACACTTCTGTTCCTGAGACATAAGTGAGTTTTAAGGGTTAAACAAGCACAACTTTTTAACATGACCACAAACATTAAATAAACTTAACCACCATCATTTAGCTCATGAACCCCTTAAAGTTTATTCATTCATTTTCCATACCTGCTTCATCCTGTTAGGGATAATAGGATTTTACCGTGGGGGGGGGGGGGGGGGGGGGCCCCCCCTGGGCACGGTGGTACACCCTGGACAGGTCTTCCACTTCACTTAACGACCCTTAAGTTTCTCTCCTTCCCCCAGAAGAT
>JBBBVU010000025.1:3238593-3248862 GCA_037177055.1 Atherinosoma microstoma
TATACATATATATATATATGCACATTTTATATTTTTTAGATGTATACAATAAAAAAAACACTCAAATAAAACATCTAAATGAATAAAATAGTGAATGTGTAATTGAGGAAAATATTGTTTAAACAATTTTTCTCCCCAAAAATTTGGCTTTTGCATAAATTTTCTAAAAGCTTTATTACAAAATAAACATTTAATAATATTGATGTACTTCTTTGCTATAAAACAGGAGGACAAATGTGGAGTTTTTATTATTTTTCTATAGTGATGCTCTTATTTTACTGAGATGAACTAGTGGCCTCTAAACTAAAATGAGTTGACACCCCTGGATTAAAGCCTTTCTCATGGTGTAGCAGGTTTATTATCAGTGCTGTTGAAGGCTTTAACTTACACAATAATGGCCGTAGTAACAATAATGTTTGCATAAACAGTTGTGGTATCGGAAAATATCGGTATAGGAGGGATATACTCTTTAATTATTGCTTACAGAAACACTGAAGTTATTGGCTGCTCCAAAGCAGAAGGAAAGCCCAGTTAACCAAAGGAAAGCACCGGAAGGAACACGTTTTATTTATATTTATATTTAATTTATACATAAAATAATCATTTGCTGGTGTACAGTAAACTGTATTTGGCTTTAAAGTTCATCCTCTTTTAATTATAACATGTTTTCTGAGGCACTGAACCTCCGTTCCTTCACCCAGAGAGCTGCACAACAAGAACAGGGTTGTTGGTTCAGCTGCTTCAGAGTCAAACGTCTGCCTTGAAGGCTCTTCTTAAACAGCGTTAGGTTTGTTTTAACTGAATCGGACATTTTTCATGTTAATGTCGGGTACCTGTGAGGGTGAAACCTGCATAAACCTGCCAGATGTTTTATGATTTATGGAGAAATAATTGAAGTTTAAACTGGTTTTTACTTGTTTTGATGTTGCAACTTTTACGTCTGTGCTTGTTTGTGCTCTGGAAACGGTGCAAGGTTAAAACTCTTCACACGTCAGCATCTGCTTTACCTCATGATCACTTCGTGTCCTTCGTCTGTTTTAGGTTCAACTACAACGGCATCGATCTAAACAGGAACTTTCCCGACGCTTTCGCCGGTCTCCGAAGGAGGCAGCCCCTAAAAGAGGAGAAGAGAGAAGCTGAGGTCGGTCATGTGATCACTTAATATTCTAACAATTGTTAACAGTTACGATAAAGTCCAAAAAGGATGTGTGTGTGTGTGTGTTTATGTGTATATATATATATATTATTTATTTATTTATTTATCATCTGTCATCTGAAAACACACCAATCAGAGGTTCACAAACTTTGGCGTGTCGGGGTGTGTCGGAGACGTGGGGAGGCCGTGGTGGGTGTCGGGGTGCGGCGGAGACGTGGGGAGACCGTGGTGGGTGTCCCCAGCGGTCGTATCTTAAGAGTCATATCAAGGTAAAGATGTTTCCTGTGTTCCAGGTGAGGGCTGTGATGGGCTGGTTGAGGACGGAAACTTTCGTTCTGTCCGCCAACCTTCATGGAGGAGCTCTGGTGGTCAGCTATCCCTATGACAACAGCAACGGAGGTAAACAAACCCGCTCGTCTCCCCAGATAAAAAAACCAGGATGCTGAAACTCATGTTTTGGTTTAAAGATCAGCTTTAAGGGGCGTTGTGTTTAGCCTGTGTTGCTGCGCCCTCTGCTGGCAGAGACGTCTCCGGACTGGGACAACAGGTGGATGAAGGTTAGGTCTGGTTAAAAAAAACCAACATGTTTATTTCTGCAGGCGGCGAGCTGGTGGGCACGGCCAGCGTTACCCCTGACAACGATGTGTTCGTTCACCTGGCCAAGGTGTACTCCCACAATCACGCCTCCATGCACCACGGCGACCGCTGTGAGGACAGCAGGCCCTTCCTGGACGGCATCACCAACGGATACCAGTGGTACCCGCTGGAAGGTCAGAATCCCAGCCTCCGATGTCGGCTGAGCCTCAAAATATCATAAATCTGCCATTTTATGACATTATTTTAGATTATTAATGATGAATTAGGCACAATAAAAGGCTTAAAGTTACATACTTTGACTAAAAAAATACTCTGAATCAGAAAAAGTGACATTTTTACGTTGGCTAGATGAATATAAACATAGATTATATTGTTGGACTTGGTGTCCAACATCTAAAGAAACAAATACTTAACAATGAGGACATTTTCTAAAAGCTTCACCACTGAGTTTAACCAAACGTCCTCATCTCATGGTTGGAGATTGTTTGTGCTGCAGAGCCGCTGAGAGCTCGTCTCAGGTTTCCTGCAGCAGAAACCGGATCCCTGCAACCCGACCAGGTCTGAGGGAACCGAGCATCATAAATGATGCAGCTTCATGTCTCTTAGTTTGGTCAAACGACACATTTAAATACGTTTGTCTGGAGTTTTTAGGAAAACTATTTATTTGTATAAATGCTGGAACTTCGTTAGTAATTAATTACTTTTCTAAAATAACATGTCAGATATTCTCCGGGTCCAGGTTCTGGGGAGGATCCGTCCCTCCATCAGACCTGTAGAGGTCCAGGTTCTGGGTCCTTCAGACCTGTTTCCACTGATGGTCATGTGACAAACCTCAGCCTTTTCTCCCTGTGCCCTTTCCTTAAAAACGTCTTTTTTGACAGCTACGTTTCCATGGAGACCATTTCTGTTTATCAGAGATGAAACTAAAGAAAAGGGACAAACGACGTCTTTGTGACCGGCTGCTAGTAACAAATAATCTAAAGAGCCAGTTTAAACTGGTTCTTTGCTAACTGGTCGTGTGTGTGTGTGTCTGTGTGTGTGTGTGTGTCTGTGTGTGTGCGTGTGTGTCTGTGTTTGTGTGCGTGTGTGTCTGTGTGTGTGCGTGTGTGTCTGTGTGTCTGTGCGTGTGTGTGTGTGTGTGTGTCTGTGTGTGTGCATGTGTGTCTGTGTGTGTGTGTGTGTGTGTCTGTGTTTGTGTGCGTGTGTGTCTGTGTGTGTGCGTGTGTGTCTGTGTGTGTCTGTGTGTGTGCATGTGTGTCTGTGTGTGTGTGTGTGTGCGTGTGTGCGTGTGTGTCTGTGTGTGTGTGTGTGTGTGTGCGTGTGTGTCTGTGTGTGTGTGTGTGTGCGTGTGTGTCTGTATGTGTGTGCGTCTGTGCGCGTGTGTGTGTGTGCGTGTGTCTGTGTGTGTGTGTGTCTGTGTGTGTGTGCAGGTGGGATGCAGGATTACAACTACGTATCGGCCCAGTGTCTGGAACTGACTCTGGAAATTTCCTGCTGCAAGTTTCCTCCGTCTAAAGAACTTCCAGCTCTTTGGGCGGACAACAAGAAGGCTCTGCTGGCGTTCATGCGGCAGGTCCACCTGGGTGAGTTTACCGTCTTCATCTCCTATCGGGGCCGATATTTGCTTTTTTTTCCTGGTATCTGCATCGCCGATACCACGGGAGTCTGAATTTAAAACTAAAGCCCTTATATTCATGTGTGTGTTCATCTCCCCTTAATGCCGCCCTCTTACACAACCACAATTTAATTTTTTGACTAAAAAAAAGTTATATATATATATATATATGTTTAAAATTGTTGTTAAAGTTCCTTATTTTAATTCTAAGGTTCTGTTTCTTAGTCTTGAATCATATTCTGGGTATTATAAGTATTTGTTTTCATGTATAATATGTATCTTGTGTATATCCATGTTCTTATTTCATATATCGGCCGATATATCGGACATCGGCTTTTTAAATCCCCCAATATCGGTATCGGCCCTAAAAAATTCTAATCAATACTTCTGTTTTGTGTTGGCGTTCAGGGGTGAAAGGTCGCGTGGTGGATGGGTCGGGCGCGCCGCTGGAGAACGCGATGGTGGAGGTGGAAGGTCGAAGGAATATGTGTCCGTTCAGGACCAACCAACATGGAGAATACTACAGGCTGCTGCTGCCTGGAAACTACACCTTCACCGTAAATAACCCCGCCCCCATCCAATCTATCCCCCCCCCCAAAAAGAAATCTGTTTCCCTCATTTGTCTCTCTCTCTCTGTGTGATGGACAGGTGACGTACCCGGGCCACGAGGTTCTGACAACAACTCTCAGCATCCCATACGGTCCAGATCTCAACTCCGCCATGAAACATGACTTCATGTTACGCCGCGTCCTCACGACAAGTGGCCCCGCCCCGGCTAAACCGAGCCAAGCTAACCTCACCCGAGCTACTCCCACCCCTACGTGTAACGACACGGTACAGGTGGGACTGGGTTTAGGGGGAGGCGGGGCCACGACGGCGCCCTCGTGGAGGGCCTCGGCTACAGGGATCAGCTTAGTGGCCTTGCTGCGATCGCTGATAGACTGAAGCGATCCCGGCGGTCTACGTGACGAGCAGGTGTGTCTCTGAGAAAGACTCTAAACGCGACCTCACGAACGAATGCCAAAATAATTACCTTCGTAAAAGGTTCGTACAGAGACCGGAGTCTGGGTTCGCCAGCTTTGTACCGACCAAAAAAAACATCTGTAGTGAAAGAAGACGGAGGAACAGCAGGTTTCTCTTTCACTTACATTCATTTGAGCACACGCTGGATTACCATGCTGCTCTATTTCCAACAATTTAACCAGATCAAGAGCATTTCCAACGGCTAATTATATCCAGAGTTGAGGCCTTTGCACACAAAAGCCATATTTATTGTCTGATTTTTATTTGTCGGGTTAAATTTCCTGTGTTTTGATAGTTGTTTTGACCCCAAAGAGCCACTAGCACATAAAAGGAAATGTGAGCAAGTGATCCGCTTTGTTTCCTAGCATGCAGCACTTTATGGCAACATGATGCACGTCAGCCTGTACGCACACAGGACCAACTTTTTTTTATGCTTTTATTAAGATCACAACTTTAAGAAAAGCAAAAATGTGGACTGTTAGCGTGTCGCGAAATGGCCGTCGTGGCTAATTTCTGTTGCTAGCCTCCTACTAGCGTGATTGTGTCTCTCACAGGTCAAGTTAATGAACTAATTTACTAACAAACAGTTTGTTTATAGTTAGAAATGTAATATATTTGTTTTCTGCAACATCAACTACAGCTTACTAAAACTCCAAGTAACGAATGGTTAGCATATTAGCATGCTAACCAAGCAATAATCGGTAGCATTAGCCTGAGCAATGCTATTAGCCTATCCTCATTTTATATATTTAGTTACAGAAGGTTTAAGAAATGGTTAGCGTAGTAAGCTACAAGGCTGGATGTGTGTTTAAGTTGCCTTTAAAATCCAAATTATCGAGCTAGCTTGTATTTGGCGCTATTAAAAAAAACTCTGCTACAACAATAATTTCCCTCAAAGGGATAAATAAAGTATTTTTCATTTCATTTCATTTCATTAACCGGGGTGTAGAAGTTGTACAGATTTACTTTACCCCCATGAACAGTTTAAGGGAAATCTTTGTATTAATCAAAATTAGCAAATAAGTACAGTTTTTTTTTAAAAAGGCAGATATTAGGAACCTTTATCTCCTTCCAGGACACATAATGTCTTATTTCAGGGCTGTTTATAGCTGCGTTTCCATTAGCCCAAATCTAAATATCGCAATAAAAAACTGGTCATGAAAACACCTACGTTTTGAAAGACGTCTCAAATATCGCTAAAAAGTTTTTATGCTCTCATGAGGAGGTTTTTCAGACGTGTCAAATTACAAAAGTATGTCGCAAAAGTGTAACAGAAACAGTTTTTTCGCATTTCCACGTCACCGGACGTGAACTCGGAGGAAGTTCGTAGAAAGGGCGAGGACACGAAACGTCCAGTGGCGTCACGCGGCTCATTTAACGTATCCCGGCTAATTTTGAAATTCAAAATCCATAATTCGTCCCTTATTCGTGTCCCGTACGTACGAACTCTGCCTCTGAGCTATCAGCCGCTGCTTTCGTCTTCTGATGAGGACAGCAGTAGCCATGGCAACCAAACAGCTGCAACCAAACAGCTGCTCCACTGTCATGGAAACACTGCTAATGTAAACTTAATACGTTATTTATCCTTCAGTCTGGCCTTTTTGCTCCTCTCTGCTGGAACTAGAAGATTTATTTGGGAATTGATGTCGATTTTTACCTTCATCACAGAGGACGTTAACGCATATTTATCTGTAAATATCAGCGTGACAAGGCCTTAGTTCTTTATTTTAACTTAGAAAAATGACTCTCACGGGTGAGAAATAACTACTGGGAGCTTCATATGTGACACGAGGAGACAAACAGGAAGTGATTTCAGGACAGAAACAGGAGGTTGTAGTAAACAACAGACCCAAAGTTACAGGAATATTATGCTCTACGTCGGTGTGAGGAGGTTTTTAAATGTGGATTTGCTTTCTTCAAAAGGGACGTCAGGGAGATTGTGGAGGGAGGAAAAAGCTCCACCGCCTCAGGACTTGAAGTCGTCCCTGCTGCGAGGGAGATTTATTACATGTGGTTGTGACAGTAATTTTATATGTTCGGAGGAGCACTTTAAAAATAACACTCGACAGGAGGGAAGGCTGTTTTTAGACGGGGTGGAATTTAAACCAGAGGAAAGAGGTGTTCGAGGTGGTTTCACAGGTTATTACTGCAACTGTTTGATTTCTGCTGAATATCTGGACCCATTAACACGGTTACCAGGTTGGATAGTTTGTTTATTTTTTCTATTTCTTATTAAATATAGTCTAGTTTTATATCTAATTACAAAAGAAAATGGATCCACAGCTTTGCCAGATTTCACTATGGAACACAAACACATCTTCTTCTTCTTCTGCTGCTGCTTCAACGCCCAAAACTGTGCACGTACACTCCGAGAAAGATAATAAAAAGATACGAAATTACAGGTTTCCTTTTCCCGAATCCTGTTTTAGAAGTTGGGATAAAGTAAAAAGTAGATTTGATGTTATCTGGTAGGAAACTTTCTATTCAGCCTTTTTTTCCCGCTGTGTAAACAAACCAGATAATCCAGAAACATTTTATGGAAATTTTAACAGATTAAATGAACTTCGGGGATTCCAAGAGAAGATTAAGATTGTTGTTTTTTTTTAAATCCTTAAAGCTCCTCGGTGACGGAAACCTGTAGATCCCAACCTCAGGACACGATTATCTCCTTAAGTAGGCGGAAAAAACAAAGAATGAAACGCTGATGATCAGAGTAACTAAATACTTCTCATCTTTTACTACCGTGCAACAGTCTTCAGACCCTTATTTTTCCTCTTACTGCCAAAAACACAAGGAAACAGGTTGAAAAATGCACATTTTAATTAAGTATTTAAGGCAAAAACAGAGTTTTTTTAATTCTAAAGAGCCTGAAAGTGAATATTTGGTCTGAGCAGCTTTATTCTCCAGGTTTCTACAAGGGATTATTTTATTTTTAATGATTCATAAGTGAGTGTTAAATGTGTTAAATGAACAAAAAAGCCCACATTCCTTTGAAAGGAGGTGAAGGAACTGGACTAAAAATGAGAGAAAAAGCAGAAAATGTTGCTTTAAAAAGATAAAGTCCGGCTGTGTGGAGGAAATCCAGATATGAGTGACAGATCTTTACAGCTCTGTGTCTCTTCTGTGCATTTAGACATAAATGTAAAAATACATGTTTTAGGTTGAAAACTACACGTAGAAGCCGGCGTGCACCAAACCAGGACCAGTCAAGTCTACGTGCAGCTTCACCTCATTCTTACGAACTTCGTCTTATTCAGGACCGAAACTCTGCAGACGTGTCCCTGAGTCTAATTTTCTACTTGCCAAATATCAGGTTTTTTTACTTTTGTAGCGTTTATCAGACGAGACTTCCTGCCGGCTTCAGTCGCACCTGAACGCACCTCAGATTGTTGCCTTTCTGCTCTTTATTCACTCATTACACTGAATGTTGTTGACTTCGACCGGAAGGAAAATGAAGTAAAGAGTCTAGTTTTAGAGGAAATATCAATAAAATACGTGACACTGTGTCTGTTTATTCATGGTTATGTAAACCTACAACGTTCTGGACAATGTTCTTTACTATTTAATGTTAATGTGTCGGCTCCATGCAGGCTCACAAAAGTGTTTTTAAAATGTCGACTCTGCTCAGATCATTTTATTTGTCAGAGTCATTTCCACCTCTTTCAGTACAAGAGCTTCATTGAGTAGAAAGTTTTTGTGTTTTACTGGAGAAACTTCTGATTTTTTGTTGCTTTTCATTAAAAAAAAATTACCCAGATAAATCAAGCCGTCTCCAGGGAACTCCACACCTGCACATGACCAATCACGTCCCAGTCTAGCAAGGACAAATACTTTTATTGATCCCCTAGGGGGAAGTTGGGACGACTCGGCAGCATAAAAACAAAGTACTATGTAATAAAATATATAATTGAAATTATAATTAAAAGTGCAGATTCTTGCCCAAGTCCGGTTGTAAAAGTCTTAACCGGACTCCTCACTGTGGCCCCCCTCTACCCCCGCCTAGTGTGCTGTTAAACAGTGTGGTGGTCCTCTACCACCCCCCCGGGTAGGAATGAGTTCCTGAGTCTGTTGGTAGAGCAGCTCAGACAGCAGCCTGCTGCAGAGGGTGGTTGACATTATGTTCAGCAGTTTGTCCAACATCCTCATCTGCAACCTCCACCACAGGCTCCAGCTTCCTCCCCAGCACATCGTGGCATCCACAGACTGGTGGAAGTTCTGCAGGGGTTAAAGGCTTCCAGCCTCCTGTTAAGATGCTCACGTTGCCTGCAGCATCCCAGTCTAAGTATTGGAAATATAAATGCTGTGGCCGAAGTCTGTCATGTGATCCCTCCCACTTTGTTTTCAAACAAGTACTTCTACTGGAGCATAAAGATTGAAGTTTTAAACCTTAGTATCTATACTTCGACACCTGGTGTATCCTCAGAAATGTCCTCCAGCTTCCCTTTAAGTTTATTTAAATGGAAATAAATTTAAATTTGCATTGTTTGTCTTGAACAGACTTCCATAGATTAACATTGTGCAGCGAGATCCACAAGAATGTCAAGAGGGAGGAGTTTGTAAAGCAACCAGACCATGAAGTTCACTCAAGGCAAATTTGTACAGTGCATGAAGGATGATTTAAAGTACTTAAGAAAATTTAAAAAAAAAAAAGCTTTAAAGAAGAAATTATGCACAGGAGCAGAGACAGTTGCAGCAATTTAAACCCAGAAAATAACCAGAAGAAGACACCACTCCACCCCAAAGACCGGGCATCCAGCAGGTATTAGGAGTTTACCTCCTGCAGCACACGTCTCCCAATGGGCTTGTTGCACAACTCCGCTACTTCCTGAAGTTAATACAGCTCCTTTGTTTCCCCGTCTCTCATTACTGGACAAGCTGATTAATCCAGGTGTGTCTGACCTCAGTAACCACTATGACAACAACCAGGCACACCTGGATTAATCAGCTTGTCCAGTAATTAGAGAGAGGAAACAAAGGAGCCGTTTTAAGTTCAGGAAGTAGCGGAGTTGTGCAACAAGCCCATTGATCTGCATCAGGCGTGTCGCAACAAGGGAACTCCTGATGCCGACCCTCCAGGACTGGAGTCTAGAATCCCTGCCATGGCTCAGCACCGGAGGTGGGCAAAATAAAAATAAGTTAGAAAAGTTTATGTAGTCGAGAAAAAAAAAAAAAACCACCCACCCACACACACACGGCAGGTCAATGGCAGTGTGGCACCAAAATCTGAGACCCATCAGAATCTGAAGACTCACATTCTGATGGGTCACAGGTTTTAGTTCAACACCAGTCACAGTGTCAGAGCATCAGCTGCAGGTTACAGCAGCAAGGTTGACCTCAGGTTCACTCCACGGGCTTGATGAGGACAACACCTCCAGCAACACCCACCAGCCTCTAGAACAACCAGAATGAGCAGCACAACACAAACAATCTATCTGCAGCTATGACCTGCCACCATCCAGGAGGGGAAGTGATGTAATCCCAGCCACCGGCACACAGCATGTACGCACCACTCAGCCTTTATACGGTGCTTTGCCTCCAGTAATTGGCTGGCAAACACAAAACACCTGAAGCCATCAAAGAGACGCAGGTGTGTCCCGCTACAATCTAAACTTCACAGGTGATGCTGGTACTCTCATCCCATCATTATCTCAATGTTGCTGGTCTCACACATGAGAAGTAGGTGTTCATGTTTATCAATGTTCATCCTTTATACCAACAGACTCAGGAAGTCCTTCCTACCCAGACTGTTTAACAGCACACTAGGCGGGGTAGAGGGGCACCACAGTGAGGCGTGCAGTAAATGGCATCTATCTATCTATCTATCTATCTATCTATCTATCTATCTATCTATCTATCTATCTATCTATCTATCTATCTA
>JBBBVU010000025.1:3337229-3347476 GCA_037177055.1 Atherinosoma microstoma
CTTTGGTGTTGACCTTTGTAGTTTAATGAAGGCAGATAATGAGGTTTTAAAGTTTAGGATTTAAAGAATGTAATTGCTCTCATTTGTCAATTTGGAAATAAAAACTGGATTCTTCCAGTTACAATAAGGTAGTGTTTTCCACATGTTCCAAGCCAGCCTAATTATATACATATCAGCCTATTTATATACATATATATATATGTATATATGTATGTTTATATATGTATACATATATATATATACATATATACATATATGTATATATACATATATATATATATGTATATATGTATGTATATATATGTATACATATGTATATATATATGTATATATATATACATATATGTATATATACATGTATATATATGTATATAAATAGGCTGATATGTATATAAATAGGCTGACTTGGAATTTGGAAAAACACTAACTTATGGTAACTGGAAGAATCCAGTTTTTATTTCCAAATTGACAAATGACAGCAATTACATTCTTTAAATCCTGAACTTTAAAGCCTCATTATCTGCCCTCATTAAGCTACAAAGGTCAACACCAAAGAAAGCTAGTGTGTGTGTGCCACGAGGCCATATTCTCCCTCTCTGTGCTGGAAATAGGACCAGTTTTCTTCTATCTCCTGCAGAACAAAAGCAGCAGTGTGAGCCGTAAACCCACTGCTGTTGTTTGCAGCTGCACACAAACACACAGTGATGGTAAATGACGAAGGAGTACAGTTCAACCCAGCTGACCAGAACCAGACAAATATAACAACAAATGCTCTCACAGCTTCAATCAAGTTGGAAAAGGGGGGAGTTGGAAACATAAAATTTTGGCACTTCAGCCTCGGATAAGTTGGACCATTCAGTGTGTTTCTTTAGTGTCTCGGTTTTCTTACAGCTTTGTATGAAAGACTGAATGTGTTCCTCTCAGAAATCCTCTAAAACAACACTGCCTTCATCTTTTTCATGGTGTGTGTTTGTGGGATTGTAATTATTTTCACACTATTTAACAAAGCTTCCCTTCAAAGCAGCAGCCTCCGCCTGCCTCTGTGAGGGAAGCAGAAAGGGTCACGAGGCAGAGGACGATCATTAAGGACATAATGTCACATTTTTAAAAGGTTATATGAACCAAAAATGTTAGATAATTAAGAGATATTTTGTAAGAAACACTTCTAAAATATTAAGGTAGAACAACTATATGTTGTATGTAGGAGATGGATTTAACTGAGATTATCTGTAAAACACTGACCTCTAGTGGTAAGATATTAGAGGTGCAACAAACAAACATGCAAACAGATTTTACCACCAAATAAAACTATTTTATAGTCATTGTGAATACTTTTTATTTAAATTTTGCTGTACATTCATAGATAAATTTCCTACAAATATAGTTCTGCTCATTTCTTTATTTATTCTAACCATCAGTCAGACTTTGTTGTAATCTTTTAAAGTGGTCTTGAGGTTTTCCAGCTTTCTGAAAGTTATTTTTTGGGGGATATGTCCTGCTTTTTCATTCATTCATAGTCCTTGTACCTGATCATTTTCAGATTAATGCTATTTTCCCCCTTTGTGAAGCCATTTAACCCTGAACTATGACTCATTCATGCAGAAGAAGGATCCTAACTCAAGGCATGAACAAGCGTTGTGTCGACATATAACAGACAATTTGGTAAAGAAGCAGTTTTAAATGGGATATGAAGGCTGTTTGTTACTAAACCAGCAAAGACCTGAACCAGAACCTAAGAGATGCATCTGGACCTTCAGCTGATATATCTTATTGTTGGCTAAAGCCTCAACAGAATCAATAATAATTAATTATATTTATCAATATCAAACGGAAATTTATATTATAACATGATAATTTATTGAAGAAAATTAATAAAATGAAATAAAGCTAAGATTAAAACTAAAATCAAAGTCAACTGGATGACCAAAATGTCCACAACTCCACAGGAAACAGAGGAGGCTCATTTCCATCTGAAGGAAGTGACCGTCAAACTCATGATTATATATTGGACAATCATGTGTGAATCTATTTATCATTTATGTTATTACATGAATACAATAGTTGGTGTAAAATTATTGTTTTCTTTTTTTTGTTTATTGTAAAGCAAGGCGAGACCATTCCAGTTGGTTTACATAAAACATTAAACTCATTACAGCAGGGTGCAGAAGAAGCATTAAAAAGTACATTAAAAACAAAATTAAATACTTTAAAAAGAAATAAAATAAAATAAATCTTTTAAATAGAGACTACGTAAATGCAACAGGTGGGTCTTTAACCTGGATTTAAATAAACTGAGTGTTTCAGCTGATCCCACCTTTTACTTTTTATGTGCTTTACTCTTAAACTTTTTTACTGTGCGTATGAAAACTATCTAATCAGATTGGTATTTACCTGTAAAGCTGATATTCAAACCTCAAACCTTTGAGCTTTCAAACTGTGTCACGGCTGCACCTGTGCACGGTATGAAGATCTGAAAACAAATACTTTTATAACCCGTTCATTTTACAACCAAACATGTCAAAAATCATGTTTGTTTGGTTAATAAATCAGGTGAGCCAAAAATCAACTCCGTCATGCGCAGTAGGAAATAATCTCTGGAGTTAATTTATGAAATACCTGTATCCTCTGGCCAATCAGAGGAAACCCCACTACACTAGCGCTGACCAATCAGAGAGCAGTGCGCGCGGATGCAGGGTTATTATTACAGAGGATCTTCGACTATTCTTCACTTGCCGTTAAACGGCAGCGGAGGTTCACACGTCCTCAGCCTACTTTAATCATAAAACACCAACTTTAGTCTTCAGCCGACTTTAATCATAAAACACCAACTTAAAAGATGGAAAACTACAGCCTGAAACCTTCCAGTTAATAAAAAAAAGCTCCACAAATCGGCTCCATGACGGCTCCTCGGACCGGCTACGGGACGCCCCTCTCCCGGAGGAACGCCCGGTTGGACTCGTTCCTGAAGCGGAACACGGAGCGGACGGTGTACGAGCGGATCCGAGCCTCCGAACCGTGCGTCGTGGTGTCAGAGACCGTCAACAAAGTGTACATGCACGCGGTGCTGAGCGACGAGCTGGTTTACCTGACGGAGTACCCGCCGCGCACGTTAACCGCGGCAGTTAACTTGGGGCGCGTGCGTGACATTGAGCTGGTGAGTTTTTTTCTTAACTGACATAAAGTCAGTTTATGTTGTTAAAATTCAATCATTTCCTTTTTTCTAACTTAAGGAAATTTTAATAAATGTTCATATTTTGATCGTAGAAAAGTATTTTAAACTATGTTAGACTTTTTTCTTTTTGTTTTTATAACCTCAATGTATAGACTTGTCTTTCTTACACGTTTTTGTTTATTTTTGGCACATATGGCTACATTTATGTAGGCCAGATGTGGCCCAGAGATTATAATCTGGGCCACACATGGGCTATGGGGTGCGCTGTATGGGACAGATGTGGCCCAAATGTCATTAATCTGATGGCAATTAAATGTCTGAACAAAGAAATATCGATCCGAGGCATGCTTGGCCTATCTCTTGTAAAGTTAGGCATCCACTTCTCGTGGGTCAAGGTCAATTTAGGGCCACATGTGGGTCAATCATTTTTCATTGTTGGCATTTTAGACAAAAAAAAAAAAAAAAAGAAAAGAAAAAAAAAGGGAAATGACACTCTAAAAACTGTCAATAACAATAATCATACAATAATAAACCCCAGTAAATTCTCATTGGAGACACTGGAATAAAACATTTGTGACATTTATTAGTAAACCAATACTGTATTTTTTAAATGTTTCTATCTCTTGCAGCTTTATATCTGGTTATATTATCTTTAGCAGGTCTGAAATGTAAGAATCTGTTAGTTTTTTGTTCATTAGTTTGGTGTTTTGGACAAAAAGACTCATTTATGCCCATCATGGTAGACTTTGGGGTGTTATGTTAGTACTTTTTATCGTTTTATTCTCTACACGATGGGTCCTGAGATGATTAATGGGAGAAGAAAAAGAGGAGAAACAAATTTCTAAAAAATCAATCAAGCAGTAAGAAAGCATATTTTAATGAAGTGTATTAGATTTTATCAGCACATCTCATCTAAAGAGAAATTGTTTAATGAGTTTTCAGATTAAACTGCAAAGCTTCAAGTTTTACATCAACGTTTTAATCTTTTCTGACACTTAAATCATGAAATATTTAGATTTTTTTCCTTTTTGTACTTGATGTCATTTTTAAAAACTGTTTATTGAACAGATTTTTAAAAATAAAGATAATAATAAGTAGCTGCAGCAAAGGAAAAGAAACCAAAACCACCCGTGGTTGTCAGATTGTTATTCACGTATTTATTATCAGATTGCTGTTTCTTAATTCAAGCACTGACTTTCAGGCCAATTAAAACTATTTTTTATCTTTTTTCTGTATTTAAGTCCAATCAGCATAATTCAAACTTGTTCAGTTTTATGAAGCAGCAGAAAATTGAATGATTTATGTTTTTTTTAAAGTTAGTTTATTTGTTTTAGCTCCAAACCTAAACTTTTTGTAACCAGAAACGATTTATTTAGCTTTTAAAACAAACAAAAACGGTCCTCTTGTTTTTCCTTCATTTAAATAATAATATTTGTACTTTATTTTGGGGAAATTAGCCTCTACATTTGATGGGATATGAGTTTATGTTTTTATATATCATTTTTTATTTAGCTTTAAAAAGAAAAAAGAAGTCAGCTTCCCGATTATTGGATTAATTTATGAACTAATCTTTACAAATAGCCCTAATTGAGAGATTATCTTCATGACTGTGTATTTAGAGTTAAATAACAAGCTCCTGCTGTTTGATCTCTGTTAAACTGCCAGATTAAAGATTAGTGGCTGAGACTTGCAGGTTTTTCTTAATGAAATGTTTAGAAATATAAATAAAAAAACCTCAAAAATGAATCTTTAAATTAAAATTCAGACCAGTCAGTTAAACTTTAGTAAATCACAATGTTTAAGTCTGCAGCCAAAACAGTTTTCTACTTTGTAAATGACTCAAGTATAATAAAAAAAACTAAAAAAGAAAAAAAAGAAAAAGGATTTTCTTTGATATCAGCTGTTCTGTGGATCTGATGGTCTCACGTTTTACCTGACAGGTGTTCAGCTCATTTGACCTAAAACAGCTTGAATTTTTAAATGAATTAATGATAGGTGTCAGTGTTGTGACTTTAACCTGCCAAAGCTGCAGCAGAGGTGGATTCACCGCGCTGATAAGCTAATTAACTGATGAGGAAACCATCATCCTGACACAATATTTAAATGGAAGGACCCAGTCAGCACCAGTTAAGAGCTCAAAATAGGTTCAGCCTCAGCGCTACATAACAGAAAAGTCTGTGAGCGGCAGCTAAGCCTTCGATTTTAATGTTATGTCAGAGGTTTAACGTCCTCCGAACGGATTAAATCCTCCCGGCATCAAACTGCCAGATTACTGCCTGACTTCACCTGTGATGCCCTTTCTGTGTGTGCAGCCGATGCTCCTGGTACATCAGACAACACTGGTAGTTTCCCAACATGATTATGAAAAAATTATGAAAAAAACCCAAATATTTAGTTTACTGTAACACATTGAAGCTACACTAAATGTCCATTTTACTCGGTCCGCCTTACAAGTACCGGGTTGGACCCCTTTTTCTTTCAGGACTGTCTTAATTCTTGGTGTCAGAGATCCAACAAGGTGGTGGAAACATTCAGAAAGGGATGCACATGGTCAGCAACATGCTCACCATTCTCTGTAAACCCTAGAGATGGTTGTGTGTAAGTTCCAGTAGATCAGGTGTACCTCATCACGTGGCCGTGGAGTTTAAGTTGCAGTTTTTTTTCCCTCATTTAGAAGCTGAAACCCACCAATGTTTCGTATTTGTCTCAGTTTTTGTTTGAAACTGTTGAATATCTGCAGAAATGTTTCAGACGATCCCTCAACAACTTTCACACGAGCCAATCCTTCTCTCTCTTATACCTGTACAGGTGAATGACCTCCCGGAATTCCTCGATTTGAAGGACAGGGAACGCTGTCAGCACATACGAATCGTCTACGTCACGGAGAAACCTGCAGGGAAGGGACGTGATTGGTTGAGGAGAGGCAAGGGGGAGGGACTTCTTCCTGTAGCGCTGCCCTCTCGTAGAGCCAGCCACTGTCCGGCCTTAGAAGGTAGGAAGAACTTTTATTTTATTTTACTCACAAAACAAACAAAAAAACAACTTAACAGGGATTCTGTTCATTTGTTTCACTTCCATGTAATTACAGTAATTTCATAACTTATAAATTAGTTACTTAAATAATAAACTGAATAAATTAAATTAGCTAATAACCATACTTGGTGAACAATAAAAATACCATAAATCATAAATCTGTTCCAAGTATAGAAAGGAAAAGTGATGTAGGTAAATAAAGTTATATTGAAGAGATAAAACCCATCCGGGTTTAACCAACCCTGAACGCTGATGCTCGGTGGATCGGATTTCTACTTTAGTGCTTCTTTGGAATATTTTCAACCTGAATTCATCAGTTTTATCAGAGTTATTTTATTGAGAAGTTTAACTTTATTTCAGCCGTAACAAATCAGGGATCTGATCATGTAAAAGAAGACGGCGGGCTCATGTATGTTGGATTTCTTTCTGCTGAAATCTTTACCTGTAATCCTAACTGTCCTGTTTCTGTCTCCTCCCACAGGATATCCTGCAGAAAGGTGAGCACACACACACACGCACGCACGCATGCACGCACGCACACGCACACACTGTTCCTGCCAGCTAAATGACCTCAGCTTAACCTTTTTATACCAAAATTTAACTTAAATTCATCCCAATTTCAAAATAAATCTTAGGATTTTAGGATTTAATGTAACTTTATGGGTTATTTGAGTCCTCATGCCAGCATATCAGGTATACTGGCATCCACTCAGGTGTCCTGTTTGTCACATGATCCATGAGGGGAGGGAAGCTGAGACGGGCTGTGGTCGCTCTTACTTTTTAACGAGCAAAGAGGAGTACACCAACAACGATGGAACCCGCACCACGAGCCATTCCTCTGGCCTTCTTCGCTGGTTTTCTGTGGGTTCACCGTCATCCCTCCCTCTTAGTGTCCGATGGTTAACGAGGAGGCGACGGACAAAGCCGTTAGCCTCCGGAGTCTGGGAGACAGACAAGCTGAGCCGTTAAAGCTTTACAGCTGGCCAGAGGAAAAACAGGAAAGCGGAGCGTTTAAATTTAAGAGCTAGAAGTAAAAATACCAGGTTGTGTGTCTGTGTGTGTGTGTGACATGAATGGTTTTATCTCATTTTCTGAGGGAAATGTTTGTTAAATTAAGGCTGAAGCTCTGCCAGTGGAATGACTCTCAGCAGTGTCTCAGGTAGCTCATGACTTATTCACACAAGGGAGACGAGTTCACCTCATTAACACCGTACAAGTCACAGCACAGCATCATTATGTTATTCTGCAGAGCTTCTGGTAGTTCAGCTGCAAGACTTTCACTCTAGTTTCATTTAGTTCAAGTCAAGTCCAGTTAACTTTATTTAAACTTTGTTTAAAAAGAACAAATGTTGACCAAAGTGCTGTACAACTGAGAGTAATAAAACAGAAATAAAAACTAGAAATAAAGGAGGATTAAACAATAAAACAGATACAAGAGGAAAGAGGAATAAAAGACTTTAATAAGACAAACATAAAACTAATAATTAGTAGAGAAATGCCAAAAATTCAGTCTGGTTTAAAAGGAAGAGAATAAAAATAAAAATAAGTTTTTTAATGAGACTTAAATTTTTTTTTCACTATTCTACCGTTAATGTGGTTTACTAAAACCCTTCTGGGCAAAGAAATGAATGTTATGGTCATCAAAACGCAATAATACTTCACAAATATACATTATTTCATATTATAGGCGAAAAAAGTTGGATGTCTGAAGGAAAAACAAACTCATATATGATGATAGAGTCATGAAAAAGAAATGACACAACATACACCACATATTAATCCGTGTCATTACTTATTCAACAAAAAAATGAAGCATAATGCAGAATCTGAGAATCAGTGTATGTGAAAAACAAAGTCCACCCGGACTGCTTCCAGAGAAAATAAAGGCTAATTTCCACTGGGTGCGTGTGCGGTGCGCTACAGGTGCGACGCGGCCTCGGCAGCTAATACCCCCGGTTATAGTTAATGGTACGACTCACACCGGGTTCACTGCGGTGCGTGTCCGATGCGTCCCAGATGCGCCTCGTTGCGGCTCTCCGCTACATCTAGAAGCCGGGTCTATTTTTGACGGAGCACGCATCCAGAACGCATCAAGGTCTGCAGTTCAGATCGGACCAGACAGGAAATCAGGGAGGGCATCAGTGTAAAGCATCCGGTACATTTCTAAGTAAACCAAATGCTGTGCAGATTAGCGGTCGCTGAACTGTGTAAACATTACGGGGTGGAAAAAATAATCCATTTGGCTGGAGTTACTCATGGTTGTAGCACAAAACTCATAAAGATGGATCCAAAAGCGGCCTTAAGAGGGTCAGTAGCAGCCAGGTGCTGCTAGTTAAACCTTGAGCCTGATTAACTGATCCTCATCAGCACGAGCACCTCTATACAAGCAGAAGTTCAGGGCGTAAGTTTACACAATGCCAAGGAGGAAAGACATCGGCAATGACCTCAGAGAAGCAGCTGTTGCTGCCCACCAATCTGAGAAAGGTGATCAGGTCATCTCCAAACTATTTGGAGTTCATCATTCTACAGATTCTTTCTTTTCACCAGTGGAAAACATTAAAAACCAGGATCTTCCCAGCAGTGGACGTCCCAGCAACTTCAGCCCATGCAGTGATCAGAGAAACTGAGCTACATCTCAGACTCTCCAGGCCTCAGCTAGCCTGTTAAATGTTAGAGCTCATGAAAGCAACAACTACAAAAAGGAAACCGAACATTGTATAAAAAGGACTTTCTGTCCCAAACTTACACACTGTGAGCTGGAGATGTTTTTCTTTAATTGCCGACGTCTCCTGGGATTTTATCGCTCCCGTAATCCCTCGTTGCATCAATCAGGAAACGGCGTTGACTGTCAAGAGACAAGACGGAGGAAATGTAAACAGATTTACTGTCACCAAACTCTGACTAGTTGCCTGGTTACAGCAACAAACCGGTGTGTGTGTAAACAGCAGAAAGTGTGAACGCCGTCTCATGCTTATCTGCCTCGCCGCTGGGAGGTCATTAAACACACCAAACCTGCAACACCTGCTGCCGTTGATGTGTTCACAGACCTGAATGAGCATGGACGACGGCTGGAAGCAACGTTTGTGATAAAGCCATCATCTCTTTTCTTTTCTTTTCTCTCTCCCAGTCAGTGGATGAAGGAGTTCCAGCCGACGCTGAAGTCCGCCCGCTCTGCTTCCTGCCCAAACCCAGATACTCTGGGCCTCCCGAGGGTCCCACACCCTCTCTCCACTTCATCCGTCTCTCCTTCTTCACTATTAGAAGAAAGTCTGCTGACAGCCGAGAGTGGTCAGGTATGGATGCGTTGAAACATGAAGCCCTCTGAGCTGCTGAAACAGACACATTTTATACGTCATTTTATAAATTTTTTACAGTAATTCAGTATAAATCCACTCGTAGAAAAGTTGGGAAGTTCTTCTAAAATGCAAAAATCTGTGTTTTCTTTCAGTTTAAACCTTTAAGTGCACATAAGTTATATTACATTATATTCAATCTGATGCAGCGACACGATCAAAAAAAGATCCGATTTTTTTTCAGATGAGATTTTTGAAGCTTTGGGAACTGAGGATACTGATTGTTCTAGAGTTTCAGAGGAATTTGAATCAGTTTTTTTCTGAAGTCAAGATTTCAGCTCCTCGACAGTTTGTAGTTGTTATCGTCCCTAAAAAAGAAAAAAACGTCACCTTGATGAGAAACCAGGTCTCGCTCATCTTTCACACATCACACCAGTTTTAAAGTCTTTACACCGGCTTCCTGTCAGTCACAGAATAGATTTTAAAACTTTATTGATTGTTTATGAATCCCAGAACGGTTTAGGCCCAGAATACATCTGTGATATGTTTGGTGGAAATAAACCTATAAGAGCTCTTCGATCCAAAGACTCAGGTCAGCTAGTCCAGACCAGGGTCCAGACCAGAGTCCAGACCAGGGTCCAGACCAGGGTCCAGGCCAGAGTCCAGACCATGGTCCAGACCAGGGTCCAGACCAGAGTCCAGGCCAGAGTCCAGACCAGGGTCCAGACCAGAGTCCAGACCAGAGTCCA
>JBBBVU010000025.1:3350271-3361220 GCA_037177055.1 Atherinosoma microstoma
TGTGTGTGTGTGTGTGTGTGTGTGTGTGTGTGTGTGTGTGTGTGTGTGTGTGTGTGTGTGTGTGTGTGTGTGGTTAGGACAAGGTCTGAAGTTCTGACCTAGAAGATATAAAAGGCTCATTCTAAGAAAATAAAAACAAGTTATTTTAGTGATAAGATACCAATACAAATGCAGTTTAAATGATATATAATTTTTTTCTGTCATTGGCCTTTAATTTAGTTATACACTGCACCTTCAAAAAATGTAATAAAAATAAAAAAAGCGCAGCATCGGCATCATAGACGTCGTCAGACTTCTTATCCTGGAGCACAAGGTGTGTATCATCCAGCAGAGAGGGGATAAGGTGATCTAACAGTAACAGGGACAGAAGACATAACCATCTTAAGCTAATCTGCAAAGTCAAATAAACCAGTTCTTAAAAAAATACAAGCTCCAGTGAGCTCCAAGCTGCCTCCTTATAATGACTTGCAATGACTGTGTGTGGAGAGTGTGCATGCAGTCCGAGCCGCTGCTAGCAGACCTAGCAAAGATGGAGCATAACTTTGTCCATTTAGTAAACAGTGGAACTCCGTGTCTAGCAGGAGGACAGAGGAGATGAACAGCCTACAACAATATATAAACAAAGCTGAAATGTTTGAAGTAATGGTAGAGGATGACGAGGACCTGGCATTGAACCATGAAACTCAAGAAGCATCCATGCTGGGGTTGCTGGTTAGATTACTGGATGCAGGTGGAAACACTGATCCAGAGGGGAACCTAAGTCAGACCTACAAAACCCAACATGACATAATAACATAATAAGCTCCGGTTTGGTTTCAGACTGAGCTCCCTGATCGTCCAGACGCTCGCCATCATGTTCAGGGAGACGGAAGTGGAAGCAGCCAGGATCAGCCTGCTCTCTGCTGAGAAGTAAACATCACACCTCTCTGTGCCCTTTTACCTTTGTTTGATTCATTTGTGATGTCAATTTGTGATTGTGATGCTTTATTTGTGTCTCAGTGGTGCTCTGGCCTCCAGAATGCTGCTCGCCCTGGTTTGTGATCCTCAACGCAAAACCAACAGCAGACGATCCCTGTCTGGCTCTGAGGTGAGCTGCTGGGAAGCCGTCAATAAAAACACAATAAATACGTTTTATATGCATCTATTATCATCTTTTTTTGGTCAGATGCAGACTTTACTGGCGGAGTATCTGGATGCCGCCTGCTCTCTGCTGTTTGAGCTGCTGCTTTTAGGCCACGAGGTGAGTTCAGCCGGCAGGCAGGTAAACCCTGATAGAGACAAGAGTCTCACACGTATGAAGATCAGATTTATTTCTTCAACTCTCAGGAACAGGAAGAGTCAGCAGATCTGGGTGTTAGGAATAAAATGCCAACGTTTGAGGGTGCTGACTTAAAAAGATGAATCACTTTTCATCTAGAATCTGGAAGAAACGGCATGTCCTGATCCAAACATACGACCTCTGAAAGTAGGAAACAGGACCCGATAGTGGAAGGTAGATTTAATCTGGAGCAGATTTTGGTTCAACCTGCATCAGCTCCAGGGATGTGGGAGTAAATTACAGTAAATAAACAACAGTAGAAGTTAAAGAATCGAGGAAATTCATTTTTAAAGATGGGATTTCATTTTCTTTTAGCCATTTGTGTCTGTTTATATCAGCTAACAACTTGGTTCAGACACCAAGTGTCCCAAAAACAGCCCGACCTGAAACATTCAGGGACTGAAAACGCTTGAACACAACAGATACTTTAAATCAGTGTTTAAATCACTGTTCCGGCTCGTCGACACCAAATACCAAAACATTAAGAAGCATTTGTGATGACAGGACGCAGCTGCAGCGTCAGGGCAAAAATATGAAGGGAAATTAGTTTCATAACTGTTACAGATATACATTACATGATTTACAAATGTGTAAAATAATTTGATTCATCAAATCAAATTTGATTTATAGCACTTTTTATTTAAAAAAAACAAATTATTTTTATAGTACAAAAGTTTTTGCTTATTAAAAACAAGGATTCACACACCAAACTAAATATAACTGAACAATTTAAAAATACACATGGTAAATGGACTGTACTTGTTTAGCGTTTTTCTAGTCATGTTGACCCCTCAAAGTGCTTTGACACTACATGTCACATTCACCCAGCACTTCTATTGCACCATACTGAGTGCTACTATACACATTCATACCCCTGATAAGCACATCGGCAGGCAAGGCGGAAGATGACTGCTCTACACCCTGAGCTACAGCCATCCCAGAACATAACGCACATTATACCTCTTTCTTTTTAGTAGTTCCTACCCAGTTATCTCCATTTAATAAGGAAAAGTCATTGAATATGAAGAAAAATATGACATTAAACTTTGAATGGGGTCAAAATTGACCCCAAAGCTTAGGAGGGTAAACACTCGTCTTTTTTTCCTGGGCCTCTCACACCTCCTGAGATATTGATTTTATTCATTCTTTTATTTTATCTTCTATTTTGGCTATTTTGTTTTTCTCTTTGTCTTATTTTATACTTCCTGACATGTGTTATGCTACTAATTTATGTCTTTAATTCAGAGTTTTCTACTTCACTTTTGCCTCTATGGCTTTTAAAGTGCTAACAAATAAAAGTGGTTATCTGCCACCTGGAACGCTGCAATTCCTCTCAAATCTTTGTGTTTCAGGCCAACAGGTGTTTCTCTACAGACAACTTCCTGTCTATGGGTTGGACCCTCAGAGTCCTGCAGCCTCATCCGCACCTGGTAACGACCCCCCTCAGAGGAAAATCTCTTCATCCGTCACAAAGCACACACTAACCTGAACGTGTCCCCCTGCAGTTGTCCTTCATCAGTTACCAGGCCCAGCAGGTGGTGGCGTCGTCCCTGCAGGTGTCGCTCCTGAGCCCCGCTCAGGCCGTCCTGCTGTTCCAGCGCTGCCGCCTCCTGCTGGCCTGTCTGCTGCACAGCAACCAGCTGGCCGAACACCTCCGCTTTCACTTCAGAGAAGATTTCAGGTTTGCCGCTTCGCTTCTTCTCTGCTAGAGATCCAGGATACCGATGATGAGTTTAATATTTATCTACAGGGTGATGCACTTTTCATCCAGATATTGATTTAATCAGCACTGTAGAGGCAAAAAATAAGAGCTTTAAAAAGTATTCTTAGTTCTAGCATGCAGCAGATTAAAGGAAAATGTTTTATTAAAGATTTCCTGTTTCATCTTGCAGATACAGCGTGAAGCCGTCATATGCTACAGGGAAGCTGCCGCCTTACCCCATCAGCCGGCCGACTCTACAGCTGATCGACTGTTTGCTGACCGTCATAGACGAATCACCCGTCAGTCGGTCGGGAACTCTTATTATTCTCTAACTGCTCACATGTTTCTGTATTCACCCTGCTGAATGAGCAGGGGCTTATAAAAAAGAAAAAGTGTGCCTTTAACAGAATAAGTTTATGTTTTCTTGCAATAAAGACTCGTGGTGCTTGAAATGTTTCTGTACGATTTTATTATTTGTGAGATTTTCCCCGATTAGATAAAAACGTCGCTGCAGGTAGTGTCTTCACAGAAATCTGATATCGATAGTGGATCCTATTATACTGACCGGTTAAAAACACTTTCACATGAAAAAGAGCACAGCTGTATTAATAAGGGCTGAATCTTACATATTTTCTACAACTAATGCATGCTGGAATTCAGCCCTTATAAATACACCTCATATCAGCACCTTTGTTTATATCCAACAAGTCATTCAGCAATTATAAGGCACATTTTCCAAAAATAGTGCAACCCTAAAGAGGTAAAAAGTTTTCCTAGAATCTGCATTTCTGCTTGTTTTTACATTAAAAACAAAGTCAAAACTGATTAATAACATAATTAATAGGGTTTAAAAACATCATTGAGTCCTAAAACAGAAAACATAAATTAATAAATGACTGATAATAGCAGCATGCCGCCAGTATGGAAGATCTGATTGGACCTGATATTGATGTTGAACAGACTGGAAAGTAATCTGAACCCTTTCACAGCTTTGCTTTGTGTCTCGTGCTGCAGTACAGATGCTGCTGCAGAAAACTCAGGATCTTCCTCCAGGAGTCTTCCTGAGCATCGGAGTGAGGTTTGGTGCGTCCTCCCCACACTAAAACCACTGCAACACATGACACTATATTAGAATCAGGATTATTCTGCAGAAATGGCCAAATACTGAGCAAATAAAGTGCACAACCTTTTTCTTTAGTGCTGTGTATTATAAAGTTAGTAGCTCTGAAATGAGGCGTGTACGGCGGTTCAATCAGGTGACCGGTGTCCGGGTAGTCCAGCTGGGTTAGCAGATAGTCCTTCCCTGCTTCACGCATCAGCTTGGCTATCTGGGTTAGACATAAATAAAATGGACATTAACGTCACTGTGAACGTGAACCCAGAGGTGAAAGAAAACACTTCCTAATGGGCTTTACACAATAAAATCCCAATCTCCAGCCTGCCTCTTCAACTCCGTCCCACAGGTTTTAGATGTTTCCCTCCTCCAACACGTCCTCATTCAAATGAAATGGATCTAAAAACTTGTCAAGTTCTGCATAATGAGCCATAAATCATGATAATAAAAGTGATGTTAATTGCTAGCAGCTGTACAAGTTGCTGAAGGTTTTTCCAAACATAGAAAGTTGGCTCACATCCGCTGCCGTCTCCACCGTTGGCCAGTTCTGGTCGTCGCAACCGTTGACCAGCAACATGGGACAGTTTATCTTCCCAACCTAACACAGAGAAAAGCTTTAAAATACATTTGTTATCATTAATAATAGAAACTCATGCTAACGGGAATGCATCAACTTACATTCATTTTAACTGAGGGATCATTGACAAGGTCTAGATTAGCATCTCTCCAGATGTGATGGTTGTTCTCATCTTGACGGATCTTGTTTCTGCCGTCACACGGAAATGTTCACATGAGTCCAACTGTAAAACTTGGTGTAGCGCTCTGTGTTAGAGGTCAACATCACCTACAGGGATGTCCACAGTTGAAATCCACTCAGGTACTTCCCAGGTGGTTTAATGTGGATGTTGCTGATGCAAATAATACAAAGAGGCTGAAACACAAATAAATTTAAAATATGAAAAGTCATCCTTCATTAAAGCCTTTCATGCTTCGACGAGAATAAAAAGAGAAGCATTTATAAAAGTATTAAAAATAATGGCAGTTTCTAAAATAAAAAATAATAAATCACCACAAACATGACTTTTAGTTTCCAGTTTGTATCTCCCAGGATACGTTGTCCATTTAGGGCAGGGGTGTCAAACATACGGTCCGGGGGCCAAAAATCAGCCGCCAGAGGGTCCATTAAGGCAAAAGCTTAAAAGAACAGAAGCCGTTTCACTTCAAGAGTTTACCTCGACATTGATGCTTTCGGTTGCCATGGAGATGGCCACAAGCGATCCAAAGGAGAGGCCAATAATTCCTACTCTGTCCGACATCACTCGAGGATGATTCTTGAGGATATCATACGCCGTCTGTGCAAAGGAATGACATGAAAGACCTGTAAACAAAACCCACGAGCATGTCCGGATGTGACTGGATCATCCAGCTCGGCCCACATCCGGCTGACTGACCCGAAGCCAAATCAGGTCCACGAATGTGTTACTTCTAAAGCTGGAAAACCTTTTCTTAAGATCAGGATGTCGGAAAAATCTCCAGCTGATCCAGGATGGTTTAGGAAGAACTAAATCCTTCTCCTCACGAATAAATCTCTTATCTAACAAGCTTCTCTAGATCTCTAAGATTGAAGAGTTCCAACCTTCGGTTATCTGAACCAGCTCCCAGACTCCCGCTTTCCCTTTTTAGTTCAATTCAGCTTTATTTGTACAGCACCAACTTTACAGTAACAGTCCAGTTCAATACAATTCATTATGGCCCAGTTAAATCCAACATGTAGCACAATTAAGTAAAAATATCTTTACTTTGCTTAAATTCTACTCAAGTAAAAGTGCCCATCTAAAAATCTACTTGAGTAAAAGTAAAAAAGTACTTGATTTAAAATGTAATTTGAGTAAAAGTTACTTAGTTACTTTCATTATTGATATCATGAAGGCGTATTTTGCTTAACGAGGATGGTTTTAACTAAACAATGATGTTGGGAATAAGCCCGTTCAGGTCTTTTACCCCCGACGCATTTCATTTTTTACTCAGTAATGGCGGAGGTTTCCAATGTAGTGAAGTAAAGTTACTTGGGTCAAAATGTAGTTGACTAAAAGAAAAATTACTTACTTCAAAAACTATTAGGCCTGTCACGATAACAGATTTTCCTATGACATTAATTGTCTCAGAAATTATTGCGATAAACAATAATATTGTCATTTGGAGACTATTTTCAACTAATATAAGGATAATGCCTTAATGATGCATCTGCAGTCCCTGTGGCAGGCAGAAGGATGACATTTAAGAGTTTAAAATAGAAAAAAATAAAAAAATAAAAACATAATATTGTAATAAATGATCAATAGAGATGTAACAACCAGGTATGGGGTAGAATGACAACTGATAATGTACATTTTTAATCAATTTATGGAATTTATTCTCTTTTTATTGACTTTATACAAATGATTTCTGATGTTAATGTGTGGGTTTTATCGTGTGTGGAAGCATCTGATGTCAGAATTATCTTCTGGGTTAATAAAATGTATCTTACATTATTTTTTAAATCTCTTATTTCATAAATAACAATGAAATATTTGGTGATTTGATGAGAAATCTGAGCTTTTTTCCTCAAAACTTCCACAGTTTTAATTTCTCTACCAAACTACCAAATTTAATAAAACTCACAATTTAAAGTGTTTTTCTAAAATAAAGATGGAGTTACAGGTATGATAAACAGATGAAATGTCTTTAATTATGAGGAACATATAAGCTAAAATCATGTCTCCGGTTAAAATAACACAAACCTCAAAGTGTTTCTGCTCCAGCTTCGTTGAATTGGTTTCACCGACTCTGATGTACTCCAGCGCCAGAGAAACGTATCCATGAGACGCCAGCAGAGCAGCGCGGTACTCCAGCAGGCCTCCTCCACCCCCCCACATGTCCAGGATCCCGGGGAAGGGTCCGGGACCTGAAGGGAGGAGGAAAGAAAATGTTTCTGGCACATCTTCACCTTCATCCAGCTGAAAAGAGTCAAATCAAGGAGTACCTGGAGGTATAAACAGGGTCCCTCTCACTCCTTTCTCACTGATATCCACCCTCTGGACCCCCGGAGCCATGTACCACCTCTCTATGAGCGATGACGCCAGAGGGGTCGGATCCCTGAAGTCCTCATGTCCGCTGTAGACCGAGATGCTGACCAGCATCGGGGTGCGCACGTTCAACTTTCTCAACCTGAGCAGAGACGATGGAGAGGAACATTAAAGATACACAAACAACACATGACATATCATCCGAAATACAGAAGATACTCAGGGCTACTGAATTTGGTCCTACGAGGGCTGTTACCATGGTTACTTGACATCATTTTTGGGGTTCTGTCTTTAACACTGATAAAAAAAGTAGTTTATATTTAGTTGGAATGAGACTTCATGGTTAATTTATTCTAATTTCATCATGTTAGCATCTGTTTCTACACGCTTATAGGGCTGTATAATTAATTAAAGCATTCAAAATAGTGACAATTTTTATCACAATAACAAGAATTAGTACCAAGAAAATCAGGAGTTTGGGGACAGTGGTGTTACCTGAGGCCGGGGCGGCTTCCCGGGACAGGACGCATGCTCCACAACAAACCCATGGGCTCTTTTCCAGCGTACGTGCCCCCCAGACTTGCATCTTCTGACACTGCATGAACAAAAAGGGGCAAAAAAACCATAAATGTTGTTCTTTTTGTAAGTCATAAACTAAAGAAGAGTCTGAGCTTTTAAGTGTGATGAAAACTATAAAACAACGTGTTTAACTTCGTCTGCTGTCTGCAACTCTTCCACCAACTCTGAAACATATTTAAGGACTTTTCAGTTTCAGTTATTGTCTTAGTTTTGCATGAATTAATTAACAAGGATTCACTAACCCTGCAGATTTACTTGGGATTGTTTCAACCGGGTCAAACAGAAAAAGGTCTGCTGTCTGATTTAAGCCCAACTCTGCACAGAGGTCAGCAGTTTTTCTTTTTTTAAACATTTAATTATTCTTTTATGAGTTTTTCCTGTATATTTATATAGTTTTTACAGTTGTCATCAATTGATCAACATCCAATGACGGAAGAAACAAAGGTGTCATGAGTGGAGTTGACAGTCCCAACACCTTCATACTGGCACGAACTGAAGAAAATAGATCATTTAAACACAAACAAACCAACAAAAATGTCAAATTGAAAAGACAAGAAGAGCCAGGAATGTTCACCAGTGAAGGCAGAAGTTAAAAAGCCTCAAAATAAACCAGTTTAGAGGCCTCAGCTCTCTTTTTTGCGCAATGTTCTGCCCCAGTACCCAGTACGCTCCATCCAGACGCCACCCACATCTGTTTTATTACAGGACTATTTGAGTCATGTGTGAAAACAACCCACCAGACACAGTTCCATCCTGGTTGCTGATGTAGTGCCCATAGGCCTCCCAGTAGTCCCCGTCCTCTGAATGGTGGGTGGAGCGGACGGTGACGGGACGTCCTGGAGGCAGATTTCCCACCGACACGCTGAACTTCTCATCAACCAGAGCCCGAGTGGGGTGGACGGAGACGATCGGAGGAGCGGTCTGAGACATGACTGATAATTGTCTGTGTGGGAAATAAAAGCGTGATGAGGAGTGTAGTTGTTTTCACAGACCTTTCACTGTCACATGAGACTTTACTTGGTCTAAATCCCAGAATACCAACCATGAGAGAGAAAAATAAATAAAGAGATATTCAGCTTTGCGAGTGAAATTTACAGAACACATAAAATGTTCACGCTACTTTGATATTAAACCACGATTGTAGGGCATTTAAGTAGAATAATACAGTGGTAATTCCTCCATTTCATACAATTTATTGAAAGTAAAGCGGGTTAAACCACAACATAAAACATGCCAATATCTTAATATAATGTCTTGATGACAACAGTTGTGATAAACAGGACTATTTAAACACTATTTGTCATTGAACCAGAACATTTAGTGAAAATTCATGGTTCAGAATTATTATATTTTGGTGGTTTTCCCCCTTGTTGGGATCAGCATGTTGTACAATAAGTACTTAAACATTGAGCAAAAGCATGAAGACGTATAAATTAAGTTCACTAATAAAGGTTATAGTGCATTTTAGGTTAATTCTGGCATCATACAAATAAGTAAATACCCATAACTTTTTACGGAGTAGTGAAATTATGAGCAGAAAGTTGTTTATTAAAGTTTTACACAACTCCTGAAGGACTAACATGCGACATGATACATTCCAGCACTACGCGGAGCAACACAGGCGTTCTTCGGTTCAGAAAGTAGTGCTTCATGCCGAAAGTAATACAGCGAAAAGGTCACTGTTTATGCAGCGTTATTTTGAGCCCCTGTTGTAATTCCTTTCTAGATAAATCACGGAAAAAACTCAGCCTGTTTAAGTCAATACTTCAAATTATTCCGTCCCATGAAACTAAAGTATAATTTTAAAAACCGAGCTAACAAGTTAGCAACCATATTAGCATGAAAACTGACAAAAACAGAAACTTCCAAACCTCAATGGTCGTTTTCGCTCAGAGTTGGATATAAAAGAAACTCATTTGGTATTATAAGTCTTAAAAAAGTGTATTAAAATGATTACAACATGTAACTTCTAAACCTAAACAGTAAAAACTACTATTTTCTACTTCCGCTTCTTCTTCTTCGTTTCCTTTTTATCAGGTAAACTCGGCGCAGCGATGACGTGTTGCTGCCCCCTTGTTTCACACAAAAGTTGAACAAATAAGCAAATATATTAAACAATAGCGGCAAAAAACTCATAAAAATACATAAGGAAAATATTATTAAATTAGTCAAACACATATATTAAAGTAGTAGCACAGAAATAGTGTTTTAACAGCCTTTAGATAGGTTTGCTGTCGGAAAATAAAGCTCAATTACTTGGTTTTGCTTTACATGCTTTACATAATTGATGTAAACTGATTGTAATAATATAACCTTTCCCCAACAAAGCTCAATGTTATCCATAAGATTATAGATATTTTGCCATATTTAATGGGTGTATGTAGATTTCCAAAAGTCTTAGTATGGGAATCACATTAATGTCCCTTTTATATCTCATAAAAAATTATTTAGAAGGGTAAAAAAAAGTGGTGTAAGTATTTTTTTTTCTAGAAAATGACCTGTTTACCTTTATTAACTCTTTATAAACTTCTTTTTAGAGGCAGATCCTCCCGAGTTATGTGTAAAGAAAAAGTTCGGAGCAAAGGTTTGTGATGTCGTTCTCATCCCAGTACAGGAAATCCAACAGTCTTTCCTGTTTATGCTGTTTGTTTGTTATAGGTTTAAGAAAGGATTAAAGATTGAGGACAGTTATGGAGAGCAAGAAACAAACCGCAGAGAAGGATGCTTTACAGTATCTGTTCGTCCACGGTGGCATCTTCCATCACGACCGACCCATCGTCTTACTAAAGACAACGTGTCATATCCCGTCCTTCCTGCCATAATCTGGTTACTACTGATGCCAGAATATGATTCTGTTGAGGGAAAAATAAAACAATCAAGTTGAAGAGTCTGGATGGTGCAAACCGTCCGAAGATCTGAACCCCAAGATAAGAGTCCTTCAACCCCCAGTCCTGTGGACGTCACGAAAGAAACACCATCAATGATGCATTTTTGTATTTTCTCTTCTTTTTAGCCTATTCTTATCTATGTCTTTGTATTTTATGTGTTTTTATTGTACCTTTGTAAGTTTAGAAAGGCGCTGTTACATAAAATGTATTATTATTATTATTATTATTATTATTATTATCATTATTATTATTATTATTATTATTATTATTATTATTATTATTA
>JBBBVU010000025.1:3394909-3404909 GCA_037177055.1 Atherinosoma microstoma
GTCCAGAAGCTGAGTCACAAAGGAGCTGAGACCACAAGCTGGGAGTAATGACTGGTTATAGGGACACAACGGTGGGGGGGAAACATAGAACAAGTGAGGAGCAATGAATGAGGAGTGAGCAGAAGTCTGACGTAGAACTATAAAACTCTGTCGGTGACGTTTATTCTGCACATTCCTGGACCAGTGACCTCTGACCTCTGACCTCTGAAACCAACAACTGGATGTTTTATTTCTTCTTCAGACCATTCCTTTATAAACAGAATGTCAGGTCACAATACAGAGATAATGAGGTTTTAATTGGATTTATGTTGTCTGGGCAGGATTAGATGTTAGTTACTAGGGGTGCCCAAAGAAATCGGTTCGCATCAAAATCGAGATTCTTGTTTATCAAGATTCTGAATCGATCTTTAATTTCCAAGAATCGATATTTTAAAAGACTTTAAAAGTATTTACCAGATTACTTTCAAAGCTACTGTTAAGTGACAAGGACATGTTAGGTTAGCAAAAATAAACCTTTTTTTCATAAACATAATCAGTTTTCTTTCAACTAATAAAACAATTCCTCTGAGCTCTTTCTGGCTTATAGAGGAATGTAGTTAATCGGCACACTTTCTTACTGAAAGAGGATTTATTGTGAAATGGATCAGTTTGAATTGAGAATCAATACAGAATCGTGATTGTGGTACTCTGTCTACCATCGTTGGTATTTAACATCTAAGGATTAAACAACGAGGACCCGTGCGTTACACGGTTTTAATGCACAATTCCTCCGCAAAGGGCATTACAACCGTATGATGCCAAGTTGTTTAATCCTCTTACACCACGGTCCCACACGGTAAACATTTCATAGCAAATTATTATTGTTTTACACAAAACTTGCTAAATACGTTTAAGTACAGGAACTATTTCATGTTTGCCTCCATGTACATGCCTCCGTTCCACGCTGCAACGCCATTCTCTCATTCACCTGCCAGCTGATCTGAACCAGTTGATTGAGGCGTTGCTATGGTGACGCCCTTAGCGGAGTTATATAACTGTGATTTAACTTGCAGAACTACGTGTGCATACAAAAATAATGCTGTTATCCAGTTGCCGATAGAATTTTCACTGACCACGTAACCTTGTGGTATTCCCATTACTATTTTTGGTATTTGATAATCATTGTTACCAGTAATATCAGTGTAGAGATACAAGTAAATGTGGTTTTATCCATGTGCTTGCTGATTAGGTTGCTTAAAGATGACTGAATAAGGAAGCAGCTTTTTTGTGAATGTATTCTTCTCCTCATCAATGTGTAGTTCTTGCTTTGTGTGGCCGGACTCAGGCCGGGTTTGGACTCGACCGTGCAGCTACTGTTCTGCATCTTCTTTTGTTTAACCCTTAACACGCTAATTGCATGAAATATATTTGCTTGAAATTGATCTTGATATTGAAATTGAACATTTTCTGGAAACCCAAGAGATGACTGTGTGTGGAAACCCCAGTAAATACTCAAACCAACAACTATGACACATTCAAAGTCAGGTGTAAATGATTCTCTTTGCCCCCATAAACTGATATAAATGTGTGTATTTTAGGTTCCTCCTCTCTAATAAAAGCAGCAGGAGTAAAAGTTATCTCCTTTATTTGCATCAGTAGTTACCCAACACGGGGACCGGATGGAGGAACATCCAACCCTGGGAGCTCCACGTGTGTTCAAAGACGGCTTGAGCTCACGTCTGTGCAGATTTTGCCCGTCAGACATGAAAGGACATGAAATTGTGTGCACAGTTGGCAGTGTTGAGAGGATGATCATCTGATCAGCTGCTTCTCAGTGAATTCTGTCCAAACTCATCCGCTCTGATCTCTTCCAAACACTAATCCACTTTATGGGTTCACGCCACGGAAGAAAAAAAGAAAAAAAAAAGTTCCAGATTGGCCACTGCTGGGTCCGAAACCAGCAGAAAATGATTTAGACAATTACATACAAGCAGGCTGACATGCCTGGAAAACTGTCATGTTTAGACTTCTGGGTCAAGTCCATGCTAGGAATCCAGTCCAGGTCAATTGAGTGGGAACACAACAGAACAGTAAGAACAAGTATCAGAGTATCACAGAAAGACTACCAGACTGAAAGCAATGCAAAACAATAACTAATCCCTCCAGCCTGGACATGAGTCACAGGTCTGCAGGTCCAGCTGTGCATCTCATTGACTTGATATTACACCTCATTCAGGCAGCTGTCTCATTGGGTTTGCAGCTCTTTTTCATTTTATTTCTAAGTCTAATTTTGTCTCATTTCTGTGGCTGAAGAAGGGACTCAAGTCAAAAGGAGGCAAATGGATGGCATAATCACGAGAACTTTATCTTCAAGCTAACAAAAAGGTGCTGCAGTGGCAGGAAATTAAAAGGAACCCGATAATTAAAAATATCAGAACTTGGGCAAAACAAGTGACAGAAGATGAGAATGTGACACTGAACAAAGGAAAACCTGGACTACTTTACACTGAAGGGTTGTTACAGACGAGGAGCAGGAAATAAATACAATATTAACTGAACCTGAATATGAAGTCATGTCCAGATTAACGGCAAAAAAAATTCAAACTCACAAAAACTTGAATTTTAAAAAGGAAGCCGACAGCAGGGTAAATATAAGGGAGTTGTGAAGAACCAATTACATGATATAGGAAGCTGCAGGAGGCAGTGATACTGCCACAATAACACACCATCACCTCATCCAGAAGTAAGCGAAGCAGTGTTTACATCCCGGGAAAGGAGGTGGAGGAGGAGCCACTGGAGCCGATTGTCCGGAGAAGAAAGCTGCACAAGCTGCTGATAAATGGAAAATTCTTCTAATCTACACACAACATAAAGAGGAAACAACAGAGTGTTCAGTCAGAGGCTTCTTCAGGTCCGCTGTAACACAAAAAAGGTACAAAGGGTCATTTCTGCCTGCAGCCGTCACCCTCTGGAACAAGACTTAAGAGATAAAACTCAATTATTTCTAATAGAAAATGAGCAAAAAGCCCCCTAACATTATGATTTCCCTCAGGGCATCAATAAAGTATTTCTAAACTCAATTTCATTTCATTATTTGTCAATTTAACTTCACATCCGCATCAAAGTTCATTTTTAATTGTTAGTTTTTCCATTTAGAAGATTAGAAGCTACACAGCATCTTCATTTATAATTGACCTCGTTAATCTCCATAAGAACGCTCCCTGATACGATTGGTTGGTTGTTTTTGGGACCAAATTTGTGTCGTATTTTGTGTCTTTCAGCTGTTTTTTCTTCGATTTTACATTTATTGTTTCATTTGAATCATTTCACATCCTGTTTTAGTCCTGTTTAATATTCTTCGTATGTCGGCTTGTTTTAGTTGTTGTGCAATGTTTTTGTCTCGTATAAGTCATTTTGCATCTGTGTTTGACATTTTAAAGCTTCAGTGATCCATCTGTACCCCCCCCCCCCACACACACACACACACACACACACACACTCCACACTCCAACCTGGTTCATTTAGTGAGGAAGTGGACTTAGGAGCAAATGACTCCTCGTGTGGTGGGCTGATAATGAGTCCGGGTTAATTAACAGAGTGACAATTTGATTTGGAAAAGCAGAGTGGAGGCAGGAGATGAGGACAGGGGACATAAAGGGGAAATGTTAGAGTTATGGTTCACTGGTTTTGTTTGTGGCTGAGCTGAACTGGCATTTATCTCCAAATATTAAGAAAATATGAATTTGTGTTTTTTGGCTGGTGACGATCTGAGATTTACTGCAAGAGTCCAACACTTCAAGGATGTCAGAAACAAAGTAAACAAACATTAAATGATTCGTTTTGTGCTTTTCTTTGAACTGATCTGATTTATGAGGAAGTTTTTTGGACTGAAAATCTAAAGCCTGGCCTCAGTCGTGACTTTAAGAGTTAACTGCTAACGTTGCTCATAGCGTCATGCATTATACAAGATGTAAAGGAGCTCCGATCGGTGATTTTTAGCCCAGCTGGAGCGCTCATGTGGGTAATTTTTAACCCGCCACCCCAGAAATAATTAGAGCTGCAATTACCTGCCGTGTTTTCTGTGCACTGTGCTCGTCCTTGTACTTTAAAGTGGAAAGCTGGCTTTTTTTTCTCTATGTATTGGTGCTTGTCCTTCGGCTTTTTATGTTTGCTCACACAGAAAAAAATGTTCCGGTGAGCCGATGAATAGAAAAGGTGCAGAATATACTCTGGGCCTTTTTGTCCAACAGTGTTTAAGAGCAAAACAGCATCAATAGAATTTGTTTGCTTCGCTTTTGATATTATGTGTTGATTCTCGATGAGAAGATTTTAATAAGAAAAAGTAAATGAATGAATAAAGAGAAAGGGATTTTGCTCGGATCTGAGGACAAACCAACACACTCGATGTCCCATCATTCTCCAATCAAGCGGTGAAGTCCCTGACTTGCTGACAGAAGCTCACTACTTTCTCATTGCCCCAGTCAACTGTTGTCGTGTACTTGGGCAAAACACTTTCCTCTCCTTTCCTCCGGTGTAGGCATCACTGGTGTACCCAGATGTAAGTCACTTTGGATAAAAGTGTCTACTAAATGACTGTATAGTATCTTGTGAAACACTTTGAGACTTCTCTGTGAAAAGTGCTATAGAAATAAATTTTACACAAGTATGTTTTGGTTGTTTACCCACAATGCTCTGCCCTGAACCCACATTGCGGACTAAGGCCCTGTCCCAATATTCGCACTTCCACCCTTGTGCCCGCGTTGAGGGTTCAAGTGCGTAGGGTGTTGGCCCCGCCCCCTTTGCGCCCTCAGTCCACACTTTGGCAAAGTCCGCATCTATGCAGACTTCGCCGAAGCATATTACCCACAATTCATTGCTGCATGTCCCGTCTGAAGCAAATATAGTGGGAAAATGCTGATGTTTGGCCATACAGAGACTTTGCTGAAAAAATATCTTGAAGTATTGAAATATTTCCTCTTTTACTGGCTGAACATGTGTAATAATATTCACAGTTTGCCTGGTCACTTTCAAATATGCTTTAAATATCAGAGTCATTTTACTGATCTGTATCAATATTAATCTACTGATATTCTATACTAACAATTTAATCACTTTTTGTTTCCAACCAGTCATAAAGCAGCCGATTTAATCATTTCATCTTCATTATGATCATTTTAAGCAGCAGAATAACAAACACAACCATCGGTGCGTCATCATCATCGTGGATGTCGCAGAAATTATGTAACAGCGCAAGTTGATGGCGTAACCATCACTGTCCCAATTCTGCTGGTTTCCCAGCTTGTAACCTGCACACTTGAACCCTTACGTGCACTTCTACCACGTGCACACTTCCTAGAAGAGCATAGTGTGTAGTGTGGGTAATGGGACAGGGCCTAAGTCTGCTTCTTTCATTCGAATCAGAATATGTTTGTGCACATGACCCAACACGAAGCAGACCTTCAAAGCAAACAGACTAGGACTCTTTGGTCCACTTTAATCGTACCCTGTCCTGCTTCCACAGACAGTACAGTCTGTAGTAAACCCTGTTGAAGACGAGAGGAAGTGACCTTAGATGCAACATGTCTGATATCTCGCCGCCTCCCCTGCTGCTCAGACTGGGCAGATTCTGCACACTCAAGTAAAAACAGAAACCCTAAAGACAGTAGACGATATAAACTTGTTTGTGCTCCATTGTTTACTTGGTGAATTGTGTTCCTGTTCCACTGAGGAAGTGTTGGGAGCTCCGCCTGACTAATTAGGAATATACATATAATTTAATCTCATGTATATGATACAATATAGTCATGATATACTCACTAGAAAATAAAATGCATTGATAGAAGTAAATTAATTGTATGGTCATGTTTTTGTCACAGATTCCATCAAAGCTGCTGTTTTCTACATTTCAGCCAGCAGGTGAGTTTGTGTGCACATGAAGCCTCGAGAAAAAACATTTTCTAAACCAACATGTGGGAAAGCTTCAACGCTTCATGAGGCTTCAGCTCTGACATCACTACAAGCATTACACAAGACCCAGCTCTTCAGAGTTGTTCCTCCTCTGGAGCTCCGTCCACTACTTCAGATATAAGAGCACACTGATTAATAAGTGGCCACAGCTGTGATGTCCCACCTGCTCCCTGAACCCCAGCTACAGCCTGAACCCCAGCGACAGCCTGAACCCCAGCGACAGCCTGAACCCCAGCTACACCCTGAACCCCAGCGACAGCTGAGCCAAACCACACACATCTGCACAAGTTTTCCTGTAAGTTCATCAACTCTTGGCAGTTTTACCTGTGATGACTTTCAGCTTGGTTTGCAACGGTGTGGTGTGTTTTCATGGACATCCCGGCCCTGCTAGCTTGTTCTTAAATAGTTTAGTTGACTTTTTAGCTTCTTAAAAAACATTTTTAAAAGACTTTTTAGTTGTGTTTTTTATTTCAAGTTTTTAAAACTATTTCAAACATTTTCTTTTTGTTTTCTAAAGAAAAAAAAAGAAACAAATTAGAAAACCTGCTGTTTTCTAAGAAATTATTAGTTAGAAATAATTAATAACTAATTGATAGTCAAAGCTTGGACTGTCAATTAATTTACTTTACAACAATATAATTTATTTTGGGAGATAAATAAAGTATATTTAGTTGAATTTTTGTTTATTTGATATAATAAATTTTTAATATTTGATGATTTTTGACTTGCATACTGTCCACTCTGTCATCTTTACAACTATTAATGAATCTTTGAACTCAAATTAGAACATTTTTGGCCCACTCATATGGAAGAGAGAGATATTTTGTTTTGTTTTTTAACCTTAGATCTATTTACTGACCATGTTGGAGTGAGGATATCCATGTGAGTGATCACAGCTGCATTGCCTTTGATTTTCTATTCAATGTTGATCCTCTTCCTTTTTCAAAGTGTTATTTAAATGGAGCATCATTAACCAGAGTGCGATGGGAAGGTCCTCTGCTTCATTTCAATCAATTTTTGTCTTTCTTTAGATAAATTGGCTCCAGTTAAACAAAACCTTGTCCCTCACAACAAGCATCCTCCTTAGATGAAATGAAAATTCAGTCTAATTTAGTTCAGTTTCTTAATGAATTCAAGTCTTACTCCTGCACACATCTAGTCCTTCTTTACGAGACATCCATGGTTATTTAGCAGCTATGACACCATCTTCAAGTTCTCTTGACGTCCATCTGACTTTATGGTTTTTTGAAGCCTTTAACTCAACTGGTTCGTGTGGTTTGGAAATTGTTCATCTGACTCTTTCAATCAGTTCACTGAGCCAATAATGATAATATAAATCTGAAGAAGGCTTTCCATGAGAGGTGGAATGTCAAGAAAACGAAGTCATGGTTGCCTTTACTTGAGCTGTTAGGATCATTTTAGCTGTAGTTTAATACCTTTAGGTCAGACATGAAGGCTTTTGGGGTCCGATTTTGTGCCACAGAACATGTCTCTTTAACAAAGAAAGCTAGTTGTGCAAACTGGCGTCTCATTAGCTTGCACCGTTCTGTAGGTTAGTGGTTCCCAACCGGTTTTCTTTGAGGACCCACTTAATTCAACTTCCAAAAAACCAAACCATGCTTAGCTTCATGCTTTCATTAGTTAGTTTATCTCCACAAATGATGCATCCTGGCTGAGTCCTGTCCTGTCCTGTCCTGTCCTGTCCTGTCCTCCAATAAAACCAAAATCAAACATGCACTACAGCTGGGGTGTCCAGCTCTGGTCCTTGAGGGCCACAATCGTGCAGGTTTTCCATGTTCCCTGCTCCAACACACCTGACTCAAACGAATGAGTCATTGTGCAGAACTTCATAGGCTGTTGGATCCATCTAATTCGAGTCAGCTGTGTAGGAGCAGGGATACACTGAAAACCTGCAGGACAGCAGCCCTCGAGGACCAACTTTGGACACCCCTGCACTATAGAACTGTTCCAGATTTTCCCAATAACGCGCCCCCCTATTGATGGCTAATTCGGCATCTTCCTCGTATCCTGCTGTACAGTCTTATCTAAACTCTTGCTGTGTCTCTTCCTACAATGTCTTCTTGCGTTTCTTTGCTGAATCAAACATGGTGCACGTTCAAACCGGCACAAGGCGAAACTTGGCTGCAACGTCATGCGACTCCAGAAATGTGCATAATAGATGTCACTGGGCCAATCAAACCAGTTCTACTAAAGAGCTTTTTCTCTTTCACTGACGATATTTGCCTTGAAATATTGTTGTATAGCAGATTTTGATGACCATATTTATTTGCTTTGGAACATAGTTTTAAAAATGACCATTTTCAGGCTCTAAAACACTAAATGTCCACATGATGAGAAAAAACTTCAAAATTTATCTCTGTGTGGACGTGACATGTCAAAACCCTGCAGACTGCCTGTGCTCTTTGGCAACCCCCTGAACCCCAGGTTGGGAACCACTGCTGTAGGACATCAGGATTTGCTTCTTCGAGCTTCTACATAGAAACAAACCCAACCTTTTCATCTCCAGCCGCAGCAGTAATGGCTTTTTTTATAAGAAAAAATGGGCGAAGGCTTGTTTGTTCTTCATCCTCCTGTTTCTGTTGAACTGGCATTATTTTCTACTTTAGTTGTTGTGTTCTGACTCATGTTGTTTTGCTACTTTGAGCCTCTGGAGTTGTGAGAACCGAGTAAAAACAGCCCGACTCCAGACGTATGCAGCCGTGTTGTTTTTGTGACGCGGAGGCCAGACAACTTTAATCTTTCTCAAACAAGTTTAAACCATATTTTTTACTCGGTCTCAGAGATTTATGGACACAAGAATGATGTGTTTAATGTCTTGGCGTCCAGATTGCATTTTGAGAACTTCTTCTTTTTTTTTATTCTTTTACATAATTGGCTGTGGAGGCTTTGGTCTCTGAACACTAGCTGAGCAAATAATTAGAAACACCTGTGCAAGCCTTGCACCGCTCGGCCTCAAAGCTTCTACATTTCCACTCTTTATGTTGACATTTTGAGAAAGGTGATAATTCTGCTTTTTGTTTATCGTTCAGATCATTTTTACAGACTCCATTTTATTGAAAATATTTCGTCCAGCCTATATAAACGGCCATTAGACGGTGGAAGGATCTGGATTCCACCAGAATGCACAGGTGTTTCTGATTCAGTGCTCAGTGAATGTATGTCAGCATTTATTATAAAGCATATCCTGTAATTTCCTGATGGTTAAGTGAAGCGTAGCTTTGGGATGACGGCAATATTATTTCTTGCATGCATTTGTTTATAAACCAAAGTACCAGACTGCTTCAGTTTTGAACTTATGATGGCACTAAAGAGTTATTCCAGTTCATTCAGAGGGGATCATAAATATCCAAACCAATTTCAGTTGGAATCCATCCATTAGTTCCTGAGATATTTCACCCCAAACCACAAGTGTAAACTTCCTAACGCACGCAGGGGGAAGCGCAGTGGATCCAGGGGTTTAATCACCCTGTCGGATGCTTTTTCACGGGTGGGAACCTAAAAACCTGCCGTGTTTGTTTTGGTCATAGTGGGACAGGGTTTCTTAAGACTTCTTCCTTCTGACCTGAGAGCTGAGAGATTGAGAGGTTGTGATTTGGTTTAGCTGATTTCACACTTGCATGTGCACGCTGGTCCTGAGTAATCCCCCGCTCTGGGAGCGCTGGAATGTGGGAGACGGCCTGTTTGTTCTCAAGAAGTGTGGCAGTGAAAGAGAGGAGGAGTTTGGAAAGGCTGTTGGTCACTTATCCTGAGTTAACTCTAACGTTTCACAAGCTCCAGAACCCCGACTCGACCCTGTTCAGGATATAGAAAAAGGGATGCATGCATTAAAATAATAGGAGTGCAGCACCTTTTCATTCTGGCTTGTTTGATCTGCTCATTTCAACAGATCTAAGCATTATATTTCCATAATTCTCAAACACTGTGAGACGGAGAGATGATGAAATTTAAGCGCCTTATCTTTGCTGCAGTGAGTTGACCTGGAAGGTCCGTGTATTATTACTTCATTTAATATTCATTCTCTTGTCATGAACCA
>JBBBVU010000025.1:3415341-3428119 GCA_037177055.1 Atherinosoma microstoma
AAAGAAAGAAAGAAAGAAAGAAAGAAAGAAAGAAAGAAAGAAAGAAAGAAAGAAAGAAAGAAAGAAAGAAAGAACATTTGTCTCATGTACATCTGAGGTGGCAGTGAAATGCAGTCTACATGCTTCTGAGGCTGGACACACCCTTTTAACACTAGTAAAAACACACAGGATATGACCTTGAAGACATAATAAATAATATAAGTATAAATATGAACAAAACTGACAAGACACACGGTGTGCAATATACAGATCTTTGGTTATGCAGTTAAAGAGACAATGATTAAATGACTTTCACGGCAGAAAGTAGGACATTGAGCCGGTGTCAGTGTCCCTACAGGGCAGAGGTCACAGCTCTGACAGGCTGGGGGGAGGAAGCCCCTCCTGAGTCTCTCTGTGTTCGCTTTAATGAGTCTGAGGCGCCGGCCAGAGGGCAGCCACTCCAACAGACCGCTGTAAGGATCCGATGATGTAACCGTGGTTATTATCAACAAGTACTCAAATGTGGTGAAAGTGGACCATTTTCAGGGCTTCTTCTTATCAGCAGAATGTCTTTAGCTCCAACCATCCAAGGGAGAAAGCTGAAAGTGTGCATGTAAACCACAGCCAGGTTCCCCCAAGATGGCGGACAAAGCCCTGGTGACATCACATGTGCATCCTCTGTTGTTTACAGGGATCCAAAATGTTTCAGGCTGGTGGTGTCGGAGCAACGTGCATGTGAGGATGCAGCTTTTATCAGCAGGAGGATCAGTGTTAATCGCGTTTCCTGTCGTGGGTTTTAACGTTACAGCTGATCAGTTTTTATAATCTTTATGGATATTTTACTCATGATGTTGTCTCTGATTCTAGTTTTACAGACTTGGTGTGGATTTCTAGCCGTTTCATGCATCCTTGTCTCTATTGTTATGTAATCTGTTTGTGTTGCTCTACAATCTCTCTGCAGTCATCTGTGTTCTGAGAAGAAGCCTCAGAACATCATAAGCTCATCTGCAGCTCTTATATGAAGGAAAAAAACTAAACAAAAACAAACCAAGGCCTGGATTTGTTTGGCATTAAACTCAAAAATGAAAGTCTGGTAATTAGGACATCCATATATCGTGCTGAGCTTCATGACGGAGCTCCACTGAACCACATTTAAGGCAACGTGGCATCAGTTTACCTTTTAAAAAAAGGCCATACAAGCTAGACTTTTTGCTTTAAGGCTGTTTGATGATAAATGACTCTAATTGAACATTTAGATTAAAAAAACAAACAAATCCTCCAGCAATGTGGCTCCTGACTGATAAGATAATATCCCACCCACACACGTAAACACGCTCACCGCTGGCCTCCAACCCACGAGCCAGCGTTGTTCTCTGTTTGTCTGGTGGAGGATGCGCTCGCTGGCGGGGGAATCCACTCTGCTGCTTGTTTGAGCAGAGCTTGGATAATCTGGCAGGCTCGCTGGAGCGGCAGACATGTTGAATAACACAGATGAACATGAGATAAGGGACCATGTTGAAAATACAAACAGGTCCTACATGAGGTTACACCAGAAGTTGGAGGAAATCCTCAACTTCTCCATCCACTGCAAAGACTGAAATATAAATAAGGTTAAATATCTTAGGTCAAGGTCAAGGTCATGCTTATTTCTTTCTGGTAAGCTAATTTCTTCTTACTGAGTAGTTTTGATGTTGGAGGATTTCCCTTATTTGAAGTGTTTGGTCCTTAATTATCTCAAAAAGACATTCTTCTTGCTCGTTGCTGAGATTTTATTGCCAATTTATGTGGAAGTTTTTGCTTGAAACCGGAATATAAATAGTTACAAACCAACACTACAGGTGTAAAAATTGTAATAATAATTCTTATTTCAAGCAAGAGAAGAATTTAAGTCTCATATATTGTATTTGTATCAGTAAAAAACTGACTTATTAGTGAGAAAACACCCATTTTAAGGTATTTGTGGGTCCATTGAGCTTAGATATTTTCATTTGTTTTGGAAAGTCTTGATGAGCCAAATTTTCATGTTCATTTTTTTAATTTAAGCAACATATACTCAATTTTTGTACTTTTTCTTGTTTTCAAAAGCTGCTTTTTGTTACAATTTTAGTTTTTTCAGTGTTACTAAAAGAGTTTTGCAGGTTCTTATTTATTTTCTTGCAACACAAAAACAAACATTTAATGACTTGTTCCTTTTGAACAAAGGGTTTGCGTTTCCATTCCTGTCTTTCATCAGCATTTAGCGAATGAGAAAAGGAGAATATGACGTTATTATTGTGTCTCATTCCTGACTGAGCAGAAGGACAATCTGAGTGCAGACAAGACTTTTTGCACAAAGAAAAACAAACCAAAGTTAATTGAGTGCAGACAAAATGTGTTTTTCTCCAGTCTGCGTAGATGTTGATGATAAAACTTTGCCTCAGTTTTATTCATCTTCTTCCTCATTGTTCTCTCCTCATAAGCTGATGTTTGTCATTCAGTGTAGTTTGAATATCCAATGGATGAAGTTCTCCAAGTTTCCCCCACTTCCAAGATTCTCCTTTAAGTCCTCTCGTTGGCCAAAATCCACACAGTTTTAGCCAGAGGTACAAATACTTCATACATTTTGAGTATGTATACTTTACTGGAGTAATTGTTTATCAGCCAACTTCTACTTGTTACATTTAGATGCAGTTATCTGTACTTTATCTGTAGGAATCGTCTCGTTTCTTCTACTTCATTCCAGCTTGTTATCATTTAAAAAAAACGTATCCAGATAAATCACGCCATCCAGATGGAGTGAATTTCTTTCTGGTTGGATGAGGAGTATAAACATAAACCATTCCAACTTATTGGTTTGTACGTGATCCATCGCACCTGTGCATGTCCCAGTCACATGTAGCCTGGTACATGATGTCACAACAGGCAGCCTATAGCAACATTAACATTTTAATATAAAATTATAGTCATGGCCTTTAGAATAATGGTTTTAAGGGCGAGGTGGGGTAGTGCACTTTGTGGTGTGGGATTTTTCCCCTTATATCAACTTTTACTTTTATACTTTAAGTCGTTTTTGAACCAGTACTTTTACACTTGAGTATAAAGCTTGACTTGATGCTTGATGCTTTTCTAAACCCTAGTATCTATACTTGTACCTGAGTAATGAATGTGAAGACTTTGACACTTCATGTTTTAGCCCAACTGAAATGCGATGCTCACACGTCAATGCAAAGTCAAATGAAAGCGTTGTGCAGCTTAGGCTGTAAATAATTTGCCCGTTTTGACAGATTTAGTGTTTTTGAGGATTTGACAATGTTGCTGCTGTTGGTTTCATTTGGAAATGTAAAACAATCTGTTTAGAAGTAGTTTTTTATTTAAGATGTTCTCATATGTATTGAAAGATCTAGCCGGGGCTAATTATACCAGCCGTCCCTGCTACTAATAATAATATCCAAATACTTGTGGACGAGGGCAAAAATGAATTCCTGAAGATCTGAACTGATTTTCCTCGTTTTTCCTCCAATCGCTTTGCTTCCCGTTCAGCCAACTTCTTCTTCTACTGAATTACAACCACCGAAGAATGATCAATTAACATCAAACCAGCAGAAACGTGTTTAACCACTTTCAGAAGTTTCAGAAATCTCCTTTAATTTGCTTGGTGGAATAATTTGACAGCAACATCTTTGTCATACTTAACCGTAGCGTACACGGGCGCAGCATGGCTCTGAACTCATGACAAATTACCTTCAGACTGTCCTGAAGCCATGAGGGCAAGTCAACACTGCTAATTAACTTCCTTATAAAACAGCCACTCACATTTGTCACTGCTGTTGTTTGTTAATTAAAACTAAAACTGGGTCATTCCCCATCTAAGTAAGTAGTCAAATATTTATGGAAGTATAGATTTTATAAGTAACCTGGTTCCTCCCGAGTGGTTTGCAGGGTTGGGAGATCAACAAAAAGCTGCTTTTTTTTAAGCTTCAAGTACTCTGAACATGAGTTTCCCTCCTTTTATTCAACTTAAAACAAGAAGGATGTAGAACTGTTGCTACATGTTGATGTTTATATTAGTTTCTATTAGTTTGCAGGTTGATCTCCGGCTGTGCTGTCTGCAGGCAGATCCTCGCTGGCGCTCTGATGGTTACAGAATTCCCTGACGATGCTGCTGCTCGCTGGCTGCCACGGAGCGATTGTAATAAAACAAGGATCAAACACGGATCATGTCAGATCAGGTAATCTGAGAGCACGAGATACAGCGCTATAAGGATCTGAGATAATCCGCCGGAGAAATCCCCACAGAACCTCCAAAGCGGACATTAAACACTTAATCAGTATCACAGGCTTTAGACCAAGAGAGTGTGTGCGTGTGCACATTTAGTCCCTTTGACTGAAAATTTGCAACGACTCTGATAAAACCCCCCCCCCCCAAAAAAAAACCTGAGGGTTCAAAGTAAGAATCCACTGGAACAGAAAGCATTTAATGAAAATGTGATGTGCAGAATGTAAATAGACAGAAAACTTTTTAGTCTTTGCACAGACCCGTAAACATCTGTAATCCCATCTGATATATCACAAGGTCTCCATCTACAGATGACGAACATGTTACATTTATTAAACAAAAATGAAGCCAAACACCGCGAGGGAAGAAGTCCACGTCATGAAGCACCTTTAGCATCAATAAATTGAAGTAATGCTGTTTTTGTCTGATGCTATCGGCCTCTCACAACGTTGTGGAGGCAGTTTTTGTCCACTCGTTTTTACGACATTACTTCTGCTCATTGAGGTTTGCAGCAGCTGTTTCTGCACAGCTCTCTGAGGGTCCTACCACAGCACCTCAGACAGGTTGAGGTCTGGACTTTGGATCATTGCAGAGCCTCGATTATATTCTTCTGTCTCACTCTGTTGTAGCTCTGCAGCTGTGTTTGGGATCACTGTCCTGCAACATGAGCCGGTTTCAGCCGAGCTTTAACCGTCAGACACATGGACTCACATTATTTGACTCTATACTTTGGTATCCAGAGGAGTTCATGGTCCACTCAATGACTGCAAGGTGTCCACTGTCCGGGTCCTGTGGCTGCAGAACAAGCCCAGATCATCATCCGTCCACCACCATACCTGACAGTTAGTATGCTGTTAATTCTGACCAAACTTCTCCACTTTGGTCTCGGTCTGTCCAACGGACATTGTTCCAGAAGCTTCTGGTTTGTTCAGATGCAGCTTTGCAAACCTCAGCCGTGCTATCATGTCCTTTTCAGAAAGAAGAGGCTTTCTCCTGCAAGCCTTCCAAACAAGTCATACTTTCTCTAATTGTACTGTTGTGGTTTGGTGTAGGAGGCAGGACCCAGGACGGAGACCATGAAGAAAAAGTCAATTTGCTAATGATGAGGGATTTATTGAGAAGATGGAGCTGAAGTTGTTGGATGCCCTCACAGGAAGGAGGGGGGGTTGGGGACATCTTGCTGTTTGAACTGACTGCACCAAAAGGAACTTTTTTCTTGTTCTTGTGGCCTCGAGAACAAGAACAAGGTTTTTGCTTCTCACGGAGAATGGAACAAGCTTAACTAAGAAGCCTGGTCTGTATACAAACACCTACTCTTTTATAAATCCTTAGACCAGTGGTTCCTAACCATTTTGTCCTTGAGGACCCCTTCATGTAAATACTAAAAAGCCATGGACCCCCTGCCCCACCCCGTGCTGAAGCCAGGCTGGTTTTATGCTTTCAAAAGTGAGATTCTCATCATAAACACTGGTTCTGTCCTTTGATTAAAAACCAAAGTTAACAACAATTAGTCCTTGCTTTTTCTTTCTTAAAATAGAGACGATATGTGGACATTAATTACAACGGATCTGAATGTTCAAAGCCTCAGGGCTCGGAGATCCTGGACCCGAGGTTGGGACCACTGCCCTAGACAACAATAATTACATTTGTGCAAAGGAAATGTCTTTTAGAACCTTGTTGCAGCTCAACGTCTGACATGATGAGGCTCTGAAACACATCAAGTCAATAAAGCTTCATTTGTTCTACAACTACAGATTGTAGTTTATGATCCAAACATCAGGGGGGGCTCCAGGAAGAGGTTATCTGTTGTGTTTGTGTTCAGTGTAATTCTATTTTCTCGGTGAAATATCACTTGTTTCACATCAAAGCGCAACAATGTTAATGCTTAACATGATAAATTGATCGGTTTATGGCTCCTCCTGAAGATTCCACAATTTTAGAAGGAACTTGTCCATCAATCTTCACTCACGATGCCTTCGGGAACCACATCTTAGATTAATTGTATGTCTTTGAGCTCAAAGAAGCCTTTGAGAAATGAAGTCCTGGAGTATAAACTTGGAGCCTTCGGTGTGGGTTAGATACACCACATAACACCCACTCGAGAAAGAAAGCAGATTACAGTGAATTATTACAAAGTGGCTGTTTTCACAGAAAACTTTGAGCACCCCTGCTTAGCCTCTCAAAGTGAATCTCTCCCAGCTCTCCATCTTTCAGCAGCTTTTGTACAACCTTCCTCTGTTTTGTCCTCCTAATTTAAACCAGACAACAATTCAAGACAGAAGCACGAACGTGTTTATAGAGACGTGAATATCCCGGCTACGTTCCAGCTGTGAGATGAAAACAGAATAAAACGATGGATGTTTTCTTTCGCTGTTTACATGTTTGAATTATCTCGGTTTCCTCCATCTTGCTTTTGTCTGATGGCGAGGGCCAGCTGAGGGAGAGCATGGCGGCGTAAAAAGCTTGGTGCATGTGGAAATGATTAGCGTAGTATGTGAGTTTTAGCTCTGCTGTTACCTGCAGGTTGGACTTCTTCATTTAACCCCATAAGTTCACCTGTATGGCAGAAAAACACACAGCCGAGGCTTCAATCTGCACCACACTGACTACATTTTACAAACGGCACTTATCAGAGGCAAGGAGGTAGAGCTGGAAATGTTGTCATGGTTGAGTGTAGCGGAGGACCCAAAGGCAGATGTGCAGATAGGAGGCAGGTGGATGATATAAATCAACCCAAAGTGGTGCAGTCAACAAGAGGGAACTGATAGAAAAGATTTTATTTTAACCTCCTCTTCGCGAGGCCTATCTTTTACTTCCTGTTCGAAATAACATACCCAAAATAAATTCTCTTTTTCCTTATTATTAACATTTTATTAACCTGAACATTTTCTTGACAACATATATAACATAACAGTTATCACAGTAATCAGTAGCCCATACTATACACTGTACTTTGACATGAAAAATAAGGGTTTAGACTCCGAGCATAACAGATAACGGAGTGAAGAAACCATAAGATCAACTTGGACAGTGCAAGAGAACAATTAGATAAGTAGATTATAAGGGCTGTGTGTGTAATCTTGTCATCAAAAGACATGACGTGAGATTAAAATGTTAGAATCTACATGTAAATGGTTATCTCCTCTTAAAATAAAACCACATTACTTTCAGTAAAAACCAGAGGATAGCAGCCCAATTCATCTGGGAATCAGTAAAGTAATGTCTGATGAGGAACTGTGTTATAGTAGAAGCAGGTAAACATGTCAGGAAGCTGTCGGCCGATGATGATGATGGACGCCTCTATCAATGGTCCGAGTCAGGAGGATCCAGGGATAGCCCCCCCATTCACCTTAGAAACACCATGAGGATCCAGAAAGAAGAGAACCCCGACAGATGATAGGAAGAGTGAATACTTCACTATAAAATTTCCTTCATCTCCATGGAAACCACCCTGTTGTCATGGTTTTGTTAAATTCCTTCATAAGTGCTTCAAACAAAGGCAGTCAGAGGAGAAGAGATTAGCAGAGTTTTTTTTTTAGAGCTGGAATAAAACTTCAGGACACGATTTCTGAGTTTTTGTCCCGCAGCGATGAGACGGACGCGTCTGACATGTCTCATTACTTCAGCCAGTAGTTAGTGCCTGCTATATATTGGCCATCCCACACTAACTTGTGTCTTAGATTGACCAACCCATTAAAAATATCCTGGATATGCCAGTGTAGTCTTCAGAAAGTCCCTCACGGTTCTGCGTTGGGCCTCATGCTCTTTGCTTTTTTTCACTCAATTTTGATAAACCGGATATTTTCTTGCATTGTTTTTTGGATGTCGTTTATAGGGATGTAAATCACAGGTTTGATCATGATACAATATTATATAGATTTAGTGGATGTTTAATGATATCACCAATTCTGCCTGGATACGATTTCTGTTTGATTTCATTCAGGATCCAGCTATCGATATGTGATGATATGTGCTGATTTTACACAAAAATCTGGGTTTAATCAGACATTTAAATTAAAAAAACACATTCTGTACGTTAAGCTTTGAAATGTTCTCATCGTGTAGATTAAAACTGAAGGAATACATTTCTATTTGTAGATATTAAAGCAGGATGTAGTGTCAACCTTAGTCCAAATCAGTCTCAAGCCAAATATTTTAAAAGTTTTTTTATAGTAACCAAGGTAGTACAGTCTTACTTTATCATAGATCATACACCACAGCTTTGGATTTTAACATTTTCGTCACCAAATTATGAAATTTTGCTTCTTAACACGAAGTAAATGTAAATAATTCCACATGTTCTTCCTTACAAATGTTTATTGTATCCACGTGTGATAGATATTTTCCAACTGGATCTATGCTATCGGCTCGTTGATCACTGAATCAATGTATTGTTACATCGTCAAGGGACACCTTAATGCAGGTTTTAGATGCTTCAACATTAAAAAATCATTAACAGGCTTGTGCAACATTTGAGGAGAAGTTGTTGGAAGGATGCATTTGAGTGTGTTGAAACAGAAATATGTTCCTTCTAAAAGGCCGTGCTCTGTTTTTGAGCCCATGTGCTCAAATAAAAAGTGTTTTGTGTTTTGCCGTGACAACAGGCTGACAATAACAAGATGTGACAGACCAGACAAATAGTTCAAATTGTTTATTGATTATTTTGGTTGCAACAGCCAGAAAAGAATATAATAAATATAATCCCCGGGCGACGAGTGTTTCATTCAAGCAACAAAATTGCACAGCAAATTTGGGGGCTGTTATTCACTGTGTTCCTAGAGACAGATCTCAGATCCAGTGGTTTGAATCCTTTTATTTTCTTCTCCCAAGTCTGTTTAGTAGTTTATAAAATAATATAAGACCAAAAGAGAGTTAGCTCTGGGCCACATAACAGTTTACTTTCAGACACATATAATGGAACACACGTATTCAACAACAATACTGGAGGGATTTCTGTGAATTTCAACCGTGCTCATCATCCTTCTTCTCAGATAATCTGAAAAGGGTCAAGACTCTGAGTTCTGACTGTGAAAGGAAATATAATTATGGCCAAAAAGTAATTTAAAAACCTGATTTCAGCTTTCAGAAAGGGAGCTGTTCTTTTCTTTTTTTTAAAAAGACTTCCCAAACATGCATCCTTCGTCTCCTTTGGTGTCCTTGCTCCTGGTTTCATTTTATGCCTCCAGTTGTTGATTTTCTTGAAATATTTTTCTCATTTCACCACTCGCTTCTCGGCTCACTGTGTAGGTGTCAGCATTTTGTTGGGTCCTCTCTGCTGGATGGAGAACACCAGAGGGGGGGAACTGGTGTTAAAGAGTCAAATCAAACAGTTTTCGAAGGGTGGACTGACTCACCAGGCCAAAGGTTGAGTAAAAGGAGTGTACGGTGAGTGAAATAAGTGAATAAGTGGAAAGCGGGAAACATTAGCAGATTTATAAAGGCGTTAAAGGGACTAAGAGTCTTTAATCTCTATGTTCTCAACTCATTAGAATTTATCTGCGAGATCATGAGCTCCATTCATCATGTTAATGAGATTTAGTTGCTGCATGTTCATGCAAATGCATTCAATAAATAGCTTTCTGTCTTAGAGAAAAACCATCTTGTTGAAACAGGATCAGCTTAAAATATTTAACGTCCTAAATGATCACAATGAAATGATAAAGTAAAGTTAAAAGTTTTTAACCTCAAACTCCTGCAGGCAAACAGCTCTGATGTGCACTTTCTTTTGCACGATGCCTGCTGTTACCGGAGGGTTCCACAAGGGGGCACACCAGCAAACGTTGCCAAGACTGGTCACTAGGAATGGATAAAGATTTTTTCATTTTCAAATTTGTAAAAAAAACAAACAAATATGTACGTCTTTTGTCCAGATGTGTGACTGTCTTGTTTCAGTCCACATCACGTAGTAATGCGGTTCAACCCCCACAAGGTGGCGCCAGTTTACCAAGCTGTTTGCTAACCACCAGGAATAAACAACAGAAAAACACTTCGCCATCGCAAAGCTCTGTGGTTCTGAGATTCTATGCTAGTACAAGTACAAGAAACATGCAGAGCAAAAGATGACAAAAATGCGGTGCAGTGCAACCTCTGTCTCGTAAAGCTAGCATATCATGAAATTACGCACAGTCGTTTCAGAGTGAAGCATGGAACAGAAAGTCCTTCTGTAGGTGACCTCAACCTACAGATGGTGCTGAAAAGATGTCTCTCACCACAGATTCATGGACGGGTCTTACAGAGGAGTCGTCTACTGTCACTTCTTACCCAGCAGGAAAATACAAAGCGGGGACAAAATTTATGACATGACACATTGACAACCTTGAAAATGTGTTTTCAATGGCTTCAGAACACTGGAGACTAAATGAATGAGTAAAAGCATGTATGCATGACGATGCTAGTAACATGGTGTTAGCCAACACATGACCTGAAGCTCGAAGAACTGGTGCTGGTTTGAAAGCAAAGAGGGTTTCGGTTTGAAAAAACTAAACAAAAAGATTTGTGCATAAAATGCATAAAAACAAATAAATATATAAATGGTTTGTTTGTTCTTTGGGTAATAACAATAGTGTCACGTTCTGAGAAAATGTGACCTCTAGTGGTCAGGAGAGCAACTGCAGGTGACTGCAGGTTTTATAATGAGATGGTCTGTGTAAAGAATTTATTTTAGTGCTAATGTTTTGTTTTTTTAAAGCCTATATAAGTAGTTTTAATTTATGAGTGATGTTATTTCCTAAAACCTGACCAGAAGTGCTAAAAGTGTTTCTGTAAAATGTTTCTGTAAAATGCAACCCGTTATTATCATTCCTCGACTAAAAGCAGCCAAAGTAGAGCAGACGTAGAGGATTTCTTATTTAAGTTGATTTAAAGGATTTTGTTATAGTCGATACTTTAATATAACTGTTAAACTCACTGCCTATGCTCAGCCAGATCCAATGAGAAGAAATAGTTTTTCTCTTTTCAACTCAAGGTAACCAGAACGTTTGCTCACGTCCTTGTGGACTCCAGCATAAACATTTTCAGACCTTGAATTTCCAGGCCTGCAGACCCTGGCTCATGTTTTTCTGCTCAGGACAGATAAGCCTGAACAACAGGAAGCTATACAACAAACACAACCATTAAGTCTCTGGGTCTTAATGGATGCGCAGACTATGTATAGCAGCAGGGCTCGCAAATGACATTCCATACATTATTACTTCTGAGACGCACGCGGCCGATAAAATCTGCTGCTCTTCTTAAAGGAGGAGGCTGACAAAATAAGGAAACCGTTGAGACTCATTAAGGGGTTTTTATTAGAGGTGGAGACCGAGGTTTGGTCTGGAAAGGCAAAGCCCCATGAGGAGCTGCGGACTTGTAGATTTCTGATGGAATTTTCTGATTTTACAAACAAAAAGGAAAAGAAAAAATGTGAAGATGCTCAAAACAACCATAAATATAGAAACACAAAATTAACACAGCAAGAAAAAGCTGTTAAACACCTACAAAAACGTGTAAAATATCTGCAAAGGTACAAAACGGGGTCCAAAACAGCAAAATTAACAAAATAAATAGTTGTAAAACAACTAAAAACAATGGAAATCAATCCCAAAAGCTGTCAAATAAATGCAAAGAATATAAACAGAACAACCTCAAAATGCCTTATATAACAAAACTACACAACACAGCTACATTTAGATGTAAAAAAAAAAAAGAAATATTAAAGGAAAAGAAACGTCATAGAAATACAAAATGAGCAACAAAAGGGGAAAAAACAAACAAATATTTTCATAAAGAAAACCAAAAACACTGCAAGAAGCTTATAGGAGAACACAGAGAACAGACAAGCAAACAGACAATTATAACAAAAACATGTTAAAAAAAGAATTAAAACCACCAAATTCCTAAATGTTGATGATGTATCATCACAGACACAAAGTGGTGGAAAACGACCCAAAAAGATGCAGAATAACTCAAAGAAACTCAACAATTTCAACAAAAGTGGTTACAGTTGCAAAATGACTGAGATTAGATTAGAATTAAAACAATGAAATAAAAGGAAAACCTCCAGAACTAAGGAAGAAAATACTTCACAACTACAGAGGTTGATCTAAAATATAGAAAATTACACAAAAAGAGACACTAAACACGTGTTTGATGTATTTCTGTATTTAGATCAGCACCTTCTGCAGATGCTCGACTGAGCCGACTCCTCCTTCAGTCATCAGCTGCAGGTTATTGATCGTTGTCTCATGCTGTGTTACTGCTCTGCTCCAGTCTGAACTGCTGCATCTCTGCAGGGTTTCTGCATCTCTTCAAGCTTCTTTCTGAATCTGGAAGCAGCTGGAGGAGAGATGTGAGACACTCTGCTGCCACCTAGTGGCGTTTTACTATAGATAGAAGTGCAATAGGAACAAGTTTCAGTCTACATGTGAGATGCTGCAGCTCCTACAGTCCTCAGTCCTCACTAAGACCAGGACCTGGATCATATAACACCACATATAACACCAGTCCTCACTAAGACCAGGACCTGGATCATATAACACCAGTCCTCACTAAGACCAGGACCTGGAT
>JBBBVU010000025.1:3446476-3459905 GCA_037177055.1 Atherinosoma microstoma
AGACCAGGCAATGTTTCTCCATCTTCTATTGTCCAGTTCTGGTGAGTCTGTGTGAATTATAGCCTCAGTTTCCTGTTGTTAGCTGACAGGAGGGGCACCTCTGCTCTTCTGCAGCTGTAGCCCATCATGTTGTGTGTTCAGAGATGATATTCTGCATACCTTGGTAGGAACCAGTGCTTATTGGACTTCCTGTTGCCTTCCTATCATCTCCAACCAGTCTGCCCATTCTCATCTGACCTCTGACATCAACAACTGGATCATTTCTCTTCTTCAAACCATTCTCTGGAAACTTTAGAGATGGTTGTGTCCCAGTTATCCCAGTAAAGACTCAGACCAACAACCATAAATCCTCTTCCTTCCTCATTCTGATGCTCAGTTTGAACTTCTGCACGTCTACACGACTAAATGCATTGATTTGCTGCCATGTGATTGACTGATTAGGTTTGTTAGGAAGTGATTGAACACCTAATGAAGAGGCCGGTGAGTGTATATAGTTCCTTTTCAGATGCTTGTAAAACAATAACATGTGGTGTCGACATGTGGTTTAGAGGAGTGATAAAAACGCAGATCACTCTGATGAAAAAAAAAACCTTCCATTTGGCCAGTCACCCAATCAGAAACGAGTATTTTTCCTGCCTTGGGTAGAATTTGCGACGGCCATCAGGGTTGTTGAGCAGCAAAGCTCACATTCATTCATATGAAATTGTTGCAGCTCAACACTTTCCCGGCGTATGAGAGCCACATGAGATGGCAGCCATTTTAATTTAGAAAGCAAAGAACAGCAAAACCATGCCAGAATCGATACGCACACACAACAATAGACGGAGTTTTATAGACTCTGCAGTTTTCTGCACAGATCTGTCAGGCATGCACGACAAACTGTGTGTGTGTGTTTGAGTCGATGCGGCAGCTACAAGCTCTTCACCTTCCTCATCACATGGTTCACACACAGTGTGTGGTTACCAAGACAACAGGTAGTGGAGTGGATAGGGTCTCTGGGGATTCATCTGTGTGTGTGTCTGTGTGTGTGTGTGTGTGTGTGTGTGTATGAGAGAGAGAGGTGGAGTTACTGTGTGTTTTGTGCTCGCTTTCTCATCAGGCTGCTGCAGATAAATCGAGCTCTAAAACACAGCGAGCAGCGAAGCGTGCAGCCAGGCTTTACCATGCTGACTGTACCAGTGACTCAAAGTGTGTGTGTGTGTGGGGGGGGGCAAGGTGACTCCTCACTGAAAAATTAGATGAAGAAAATGAAACATTTTGATAAGGAATTTGTCATTTTATTGAGATTTATTAAGCAAACGTGCTAAATGTGGGCTGGGTGATATCACCTAAAATCAATATCATGATTAACCATCACATTTACCCGGCAACAACTGAGGTAATGAGCTTATTTTCAAAAGAAACTGTCCTCTTTTTCAGTCTTTTCTCATTAAGGCTTAAGTGACTGTTGGGTATTATCATCTGGAACATCTGTTCTTGTTTCCAAAAGCACAAATACAGAATTTTATCTGATGGACTTTTATATTTCAAGGTGAGTAAAAGCAGAAAAGATGATAAAGATAAGGACCTGTAATTTGGTGCATAAATAGAGATAATAGTGGAATTCCGTTTGAATCTTCTAAACCTGTGTCCAGGAATTAGTAGCACATAATTTTAGGGAATTCTAGCAATGGTGGAGGCTTGACTTTGGCATCGGCAGAGGTTTCTTCTTTTCTACTTATAAATGGTAATAATTAAGGCTGTCACGATATCCACATCCCACGATACGATATCACGATATGAATCTCACGATACGATATTTATTGCGATATTTTGGCAAGGCTTACAATAACTACAATGATGACATAAAATGCTTTGTCCAGTCATACGTACAACAGTTATTGTCATGTTCAAGGTTAAGACACGTTGATCAGCTTGTAAAACCTTTGCTGAACAGCTCAACATATATTTATGGAGAAAAAACAACCCAGGCACTATATGACATAAACTTCACCTCGGCATTAAAATACAGCCTATTTAATAAATCAAAACACCCAGGCACAACAAACTGCCTTGTCATTTGGTTCAAAAGAGCACACTGGCTGCAAAGGATCATGGTCTATGTAGTTTAGTATGTTTTGCTCTGCTAGAACCGACTGAAAACTATGTTTTGCCTCAAGACACACTGCTTAATATTGTGGCAACTTGCCTACGGCGATATCGCCAATATTGTGACATCCCTAGTTATTATATGATGTCATTGAGCAAACAAGAAAATGTTTATTATTTGAAATATTCTACTCGGGGACGAGAAATCCACTACTTTAATTCACTTATTGAACCTGGAGGGAAAAGGTGCCCATTAAACAGAAATAATCCAAACACAGTGACACACTGTTGTTACACAGTACATCGTCCTCATTGCTGTAATCTGATCTCTGTGATCATTGTGACTCAATATAATTGGCAAAAAAATATTAGAGGATGTTAATCTTTTCATTATTAGTCTCATTTTAATTAAAAAATCAGCCCATTGTCCTTGTCTCTGTACACATGGATGCAAGGGGAGTTGACTTATTGACCGAAGTATGTTTGATGCTGTCGACTCTGACGAGGAAAGCCAGGTGCATCGTGGGAAACTGGAACCACAAGGCTTAAAACTAACAGACTGAAAAACTCCTTGTTCCCCATGCAATAGCATTTTTAGCTATAGTTGATACGATTTGTTTTTTAGGATTTTATTGAATGATCATATTTTTTTGGAGTATTTTTATTCTTTTTTTAGTATTTTTATTTTTGGTATTTGTGATTATTGAAGACTCATTTGAGGTATGTTTTCCCTTTTTATTCCATTTTAGTGGTTTTTATTTCCTATTGGGGATTTTATCGGGCTGTTATGTATGTGTATGTGAGTGGATTTCATCATTTCTGAGTCTTGAAGACCCGTCTGTAAACAAAGTTTCCCATTGGGGGCAATAAAATTGTTGGGCATTCTGTTGCTTTCTCTGTGGGGATCATCATACATGTCAGACTAACTATATTCACTGCCCAGATGTCTTTAAATGACTGGGTTATAGAAATCCGGATGTTATTAGAGCGATGTGCTAGTCTGGAAATGCTTTAAATGACTGAGTTGACACAGAGTCCTAATGGGCTGCTTCTCATGCTTGAGAAAAGAAACAGAAGATGGAGAATAAAAGAAGCTTTATTGGGAATTCGGCTATAAAAACGCATGCTATTCTTTGCTTTTTCATGCAATCATTTTACAATTTAATGTTCAATTAAAGCAAAAATAGCTAAATGATTAATCCTGGAGTATGGAGTACCAGACCCCTTGGCTGCCCCTCATCACTGATTCTTGTCAGCAGATTGTTAAACTTAGGATGGAGCTTATTAGTCTGCAGCTTTTCCTTGACATTGTGGCCTGAAGAAGGAGCCCACCCCCTTGTACCACAAGCTCAAGGTAGACTCATGGTGGGCTTTGAAAACACCAGACAAAATCAGACGGCCAATATGCCCAGAGCTCTGTTTCATCTCTCTATGCAGCCTTGATACGCCGCCCCTGGAGGTTTGTGTGGATCAAAATGATCAGAATCATCTCATCCGTGACAAGTAGACCAGACGCTGTTCGGGAGTTGCCAATTCTGGCCACAGCTAAATGTGTCGGAACTGAAAATGCAGGAGGCACGTACCATAAACGCTTTCTCATGTGCTCTTGACCTCCAGGTGGCAGTGACATCCTCTTCCTCCTCTTCTTCCAAAACCTCATCACAGGTCTCATCCATCCTGCTGCTTGGAATCACTGCTGAGGTCCTTTCATCCATGGCAGGAATCATAATGGCTGCAGGAGTACTGCCTCTGTGCTGTCACGTCTTTTGAGGGTGCAGGTGGATTTACCAAAATGCATCATTTCTGTTGGCATGAGGAGGAGGCAACCTCACACATGCACACAAAATATTTCCCCTTTACCTCACCACCAGCTCATCCAGACCATTTTTTGTTGCGATGTTTTATTTCTATGCAATAATACAGCAGAAAACAACAGAAGGATCCATGTTAGCTCTGCTTCTAACCACTGGTTGAGGATGGAGTTTCATTAAAATGTTAAAAACTTCCATTTTCAACCCAGAGGCTCAGGTTAAAAGGTAATCACAGGTGTCACCTTATGGGATGGCTATACTGGAAAAATTTGGTTTGAATGGCCGTCAGTGGGGCCCTTTTTGGGCCGAGGGTCCAATGTGAGCAGGGTATGTGTATGTGTTCAACTGTGATGGTGTGATGAGAAGTGAAGTTTCAATTTTTACTTTTGGAGAATCTCATCCCATTAGCATCAACACAACTAAAAGTACTGACATCCCCTCCCCCTGGTGAGATGTCATCAGGGAGGCATCCAGAGGGCTTCCTAACCAGATGCCCGAGCCGCCCCATCTGGCTCCTCTTTATGTGGAGGAGCAGCAGCTGCACTCTGAGCCCGTCCCCCGGACACCGTTCTGACTCCATCACCATTTTGGAGTCTCAGAACCTCAGTGCTTTGTGACAAACCCTCGGTCCCAGTGGGAAAGCTTTACTCTTGGAAAGTTGGTCATAAAGTTGATTGTTAAGTTGTCACGCTCCATTTTAACCTATAGTTTCCCAAAATACACAACCTATGCAGACAGCCAAGCGGATTTCATTAGTTTCTTCTTCACATGACAGACCGATGGCGAGCGGGTCACTGCAGACGCTCCACCCGTCCATCTCCTGCGTTTTTAAGTTCATAAAAGTAAAATCAGCCACGGGAAAAAAAGGATTAGCCCTCCTTTCATGTGACTAAAACACAAAAGAAAACATTAAATGTGTAAAAGCAGTTTTTGGCAGGACGATGCCATCGTAGCTACTGATGTAAAAACTTCAGTGATTTAGGTTATTTTCAAGAAAACCACCTAAAATGGCTAAATGTCAGCTCTGAAATTAAACTATGAGCTATTTTTGTTGTTATCAATATGTTTGTCCAAACAAATGTACCTTTTAGTTGTACCAGGCATTTAAAATGAACAAGAAAATGAGAAAACCAGGGTGGTCTAATCATTAATTTAGCAACTGTAAGATATTTGGTCCTTAACAACATGAAATCTGAATAAAATTTGTTTTATTTTATATTCTTTTATTATAATTATCTAGTTCATTTTCTTTTATTTATGGTATCTATGAGCTAGCATTGAGCTACTCTACTTTACTTTATTTGACAGAGACAGTCTTCAATTACACAATTGCACCAGAGTTGGCTAAAAGCTTATTTGCATCTGTAATGAAGACGAGACATTACAAAAAAATTTATAAATGAACAGGATACAAATACAAGACAGTAAAATAGAGTTATATGGATAAAACAGTAACAATATAGTCTAAATAACACAGTATAGAAATATATATTCTTTACAAAACAGAAGTATAAATGGTATTAAAAGGCCCTAATTGTAATTGTAGCAGCATCTTTAAAGGGTCACGCCCAAAGCAAGGCAGTAATTATGCTACTTAATGTAGTATATTGGTTGCATTTATTTCTAGTGGCTGCTGTCATCATTAATACTGGGTTCAGTTAAATCATAACCAGGTTGCCTCAAGGTCAAAGAATGTCATTGCACTTCTTCTTGACTCCAGACACCCAAAGCCACTCAGCCCTGTAGAGATGATTCTTTAATTTATTGCTCATTGAAAACACAGAAAATCAATTTCCAACGTTCAAATTTCTCTAAAACTTACAGGTACGAGCTTCTAAAAGGCAAACGGCTGCGTCGTCCGGTTCACTATCACATAACTGAAAGTGTTTGTGGGTCTGCGTGCAGATGTGCGGACCCAGTTGGTGGAGCAGCAGCGCTGTCTGGAGCAGCAGACGGAGATGCGGGTCCAGCTGCTTCAGGACCTGCAGGACTTCTTCAGGAAGAAGGCCGAGATCGAAACGGAATATTCCCGAAACCTGGAGAAGCTGGCGGAGCGCTTCATGGCCAAAACGCGCAGCACAAAAGATCATCAGCAATACAAGTAAGTTTATGTTTATGTTAGGAACGCACTTGTCTATGTACATGTCCACACGTCTGAGTTTCCTTGAGGTAAATCAGTACAACGTAGTCTGATGATTTGGTGGGAATCTTTAGACACATCATGATTCAAATGATTATTGATGCTTCTTTTTTTTTACTGTGTGACCACTTTACAACTACTTTTCCACAACAAAGAAGAAATCTGGCTCATCTATTGGTTGATGCAGGACAACTTCTGTTTCCACCACATAGCAGCAAAACATGGAGCTGCATTAAATCCTCGCCGTCGTGGGTTGACCATATTTCTATCAGAACTTTTACGGTGTTCTTCCACGTCCGACCGAGAGCTGTTTTTCCTGGCCGGTGTCCTCAACCTATAGCTATGACACCGGCTATCGTCCTACTCGTGGGTTTGTTTTGGTTGCGTTTACCCACAAGGCCGTTTTGAGTTGTTGCCCGCTTCCTGCAGTTGGTTCACTTGAAGTGAACCGAAAGTTCGCTTCTTTGATCCGCATCAGAGTTTGTTTGTGCATTCACACCTCCCCAAACGTACCAGACTTTCCATGAAGCTGAAGTACGTCTACATGCTAGCTTTTAATGCAGAGGGTACCAGACATCATGTCTGTTGTGTACACGCAGACGGTCCTGGCGTCAACTTCATGTTTCTGACAAGTCGTCGGACTACATAAAATAGTTCTGCTCAGACGATGTGTCGAGTAATCTGCGAGGAATAAAATGATGTCAGTCTTTTCTCACAGCCCTGGGAGAGGGAACTGATTCCTCTGTTCGTGCGGAGCATGTAGTCTTCTTGAAACATAGAAATACAGCGTGACAGATTATCTTTCTAGATTGCTCGGATATAGATTCATCTTGTTCAGCATCATTTTCAAACCTACAGAGCGAAATAAAGAACATGTAAATTGTTTAAAATTCTAATTGTAATCTCAAAATCTACCTCAGACTGAATGTGGACTAACTTTATATGAAATAATACGTCTAAACGTTTAAACTGCGGAAAATTGAGGATAAATATAAATTGCTTTACAAAATAAAAACATTTTGTTTCTATATCAGGATGATACAGAAAGCTTCCAGTAAAATCTTGATTTCTTAATTTCAGATTATCCTCATAAAAACTTAAATTGCACTTTTTCTTTCTTTTTTCTTCTCATTTGACGTATTTTCTGTCTCCTCCTCTAGAAAGGACCAGAACCTGCTCTCTCCTGTCAACTGCTGGTACTTATTATTAAACCAGGTCAGTTAATGTCCTTTTGGACTTTAATCAAAACCAGTTTACAATCGTACATTCCTTCAGCTCTGTCTTTGGTCTTCAGGTGAGGAGAGAGAGTAAGGACCACGCTACCCTCAGCGACCTCTACCTGAACAATGTCATCACCCGCCTGACGCACATCAGCGAGGACTCGGCTCGCCTGCTGAAGAGGGTGAGCCTGCTCTTCATCATTACACACTGTCAAACGCAGGATTTGTGACTGGTGCCACTTTGGATGGAAGCGACTTTAACTGGTCAAATGATGACAAATCAAATGGAGATGCTTTAGTTCATTTAATTAATTAATTAATTTTTTTTTTAAATGAAAGATTTATTTATTTTCCTACGTTACATTATGTGATATTCATATTTTATGATCAAAGTATGAAATCAGGGATTCTATATAAAGCCAGAAGACAAAGCAGGAGAGTCTAGAATATTCTGGTCAGTGGTCCTCAGGTCGTTTTTCTCCTGTCGGAGCACATGACCTTGCGGTCCTGTATTGTTCTAAAGATGGCTGAACATACTGCACTGTACTGTCCAAGCAAGAACAACACTTTGTAAGTATACAGCTAAGGTAATGCTATCTTTAATTAACTCAATAATGTTTTACAAAAGAAAATAACACCAAAATAAAAATTTTATAAGGTTTAATTATGGATTAGTTGTTGTTTATTTTCATATTGAACATTTTAAATCAGGCAACATATTTATTAAAGCAATTTTTTGGGATTCATTCATCTCAGAAATCTTTAGAAAAAGAAAATGCTGTAGAACAACAATTTTAGCTTCATTTATCTCAGAAATGTACAAAATTTAATCATCAATTTGCACAGAGCCTAAATATTTATGATAGGCCTCAACGTCAGTCAGCAGGGAATGAAGTGATAGAGAGAACACAACGAGAGCTATATGAAGGTAAGAATATCATGTATTCGACGGCGTTGGTTTGTCTGTTTGCGACGTAACTCCAAAAGTTCTAGAAGGATTTTGATAAAATGTTCAAGAAATTGCAGATATGGAAAAAGGAACAATAGATACATTTTGAGGGTGGTTCCACCTGCTTTGCTGGCTGTTTCTCCTTCATAAACTCGCTCCAACTTCCTCTGCCAGCTGCTGCAGGTACTTCTTTCAAGCCATTTGGGTGCCGGTACCCCTCCTTGAAGATGATGTCAGCATTTATTCGTGTAAAGTCCAGTATGTTCTAAAACACAGCAACGAGCATCTCCGTGTTACCACCCTTTACAGAATACTTCATAACCGTCTGATCCAGAATGTCAGGAGGCTAAAAATAGACCAGTGCAAGATCCTGTGTGGTCAAAATAAGCACATTAGCTATTCTAGACCTGCCCAATATGCACATTTTACCCTTTACCTCAGTCGTATGTGTCATACTTTATAATTCCGAGGTGTTTTATAGAATATCTGCAGGCAAAGTAACAACAAGCATATTTCATACTTTGCATAAAAACACTCAGCATTGTGTCAGATGACTAGGTGATATATTTTATACTTTGCATACTTTATTTCTATCTTTCTTTGCATTTAATTTATTTCATTTGCATTTTTTCTTAATCTAATAAGCATTTTATTTAGATGTATAATTAATATTGACTTAAGTGGCATCCCATAGGCAGCTCAGCTGTCATAAGTGGATAAAATGAGTGACAGCTGATGCTAAAACTGCCTGCCGAAGGTTGTAGCTGAACTGAGCTGCAGATTCAGATTCTGATTCAGCTGATCGTCCTCTGCAGGTTCATCAAGAGATGATCTGATTCTTTATTACCGTGAAAATATTGACTGGTGGCTGCTTCAAGTAAAGGATACGAGCACCTCTTCAGACCCTGCACAGCAACACTGGAGATCTGTCAGGCATGCTGAGCAGCTCCACATAAATAAATGGATTTGACCACACGCAAACAAACCAATTCATAAATGAAACAAGCCGAGCTGCGCTGCCTGCTCTGCTCTGCTGAATCTCTGCCTCATACATTAAACAGCCGGCCGGTTCGGGGGAAGGAATTATGTGGCAACATCAATATTGCATTATGCTAAATGTCTGTGGAATCCCAGGATGGATGAATCCCATTCCCATAGCACCCACTGAGAAAAGATCAGTTGAGCTCGTCGCCATGGCCACGGGGCTGTTGGCGTTTCCATGGACACTCATCCGTCTGTCTCTCCTCCCTCTGTGTCCCTCCTCGGAGCGGCGTTTCTGAGAGGACGGAGGGATGTGATGGAGGTCCTACCGCTCGTACAGCTGCTGGCAGCCGCTGCACTTTAGTTAGCATGAATAAAAGAGGAGCCGGAAGCGAGATTAATAATGAACACGCCGAGCTAAAGTTAGAGGCGGCTCGGAAGCGTGCATGTGTGTTTAATTTGTTAAACTCCACAGCAGGCCAGCGGAGCTCAGGGGAGTACTGACTTTACTTTTCATTAAACAAGCGAAAGGAAAAACCCGAACCTGGAAGTCTGCACACACAAACAAGGCAAAGGTGGCGAGTAGACGTACTCCAGTCCTGCACTCAGCTGCTCTACTTAGAGCAGCTTTGAATAATAAAGGGTAAAAAGTCAGTGTGGTACTATTAAACTGTGGCTTGTTACCTCATGATAACTAGAAAATGAAGCTACTTTTAAACCATTTAAGGATATTTTTTGTTCTTGTGTGTCCCTCAGAGTAAAGAGATCATCTTTCAGCTTCAGGAAGACCTCATGAAGCTTCTGAATGAGCTTTATACTGTAAGTTTATTCCTTCATTAACATTTAATACCAGGATTTCTGCATTTGTATACTTACGATGGTACTTTGAGATTATCTGCAAAGAGAAAACTGAAACGGCTTCCTTTATGTTTGGTCTCAAAAGAGTCTTTATTTTCTCTGCACAATACCTGGAAATAAAAAAAGGGGCCAAAAAATAAGAGTGAAATATAATTAATGTGCATTTTTCTGTAACAACACAGAAACTGGGCCAAAGAGGAGTCACAGAGGGATATTTGAGATGCTCCGAATGGATTCCTTTTAAATGTTAATTTAATAGAAGTTCTCGATGCTTCAAATTCAAATTAGTTTTTCTGGGCCATCGTAAAACTTCTGCCTGTTATTTTTCCAGCCTGCAAAGAGCTTTGAAGGAGAAAATCTGCTGATTATCGGCAGTCAATCCTCAAAGTTTGTTTAAGGTCAGAGTTGTGGCCCCTTCAAGCTCTCTGTGCAAGCACCGTAAATCAGATTAGAGTCGGCCTGATAACCTTGGCCACATAAAGATGGCTCGTCCTGGCTGCGTTGCAGCGTTGCGCTTCTGTCTGACCGTGGCATTATGGGCTGCTGTTACCTAGGTGATGAAGACGTATCACATGTACCACGTGGAGACGATCAGTGCGGAGACCAAGCTGCGGGAGGCTGAGCGCCAGGAGGGCCGTGTGAAGGGCGTGTCGGGGACGGGCGGAGGGGTGGAGCCGGTTTTCGGCCTGCGGATAGAAGAGCGCCACCAGAGACGCAACGCCGCCCGCAAGATGGAGAAGATGAGAGAGAAGGTAACACTCAGTAAGCTTCTCATAGCACATAACAACATTTTATTATCAAACAAGCCAAAACCAACGTATACAGGTCAGACGGGGATAAAGTTTACACATCTAAAGCAAAGTGAAATCCATCCATCCATCCATTAACTTCCACTTTTCTGAGCTCAGGTTGTTTACGAGGGCAGACATCCCTCTCCCAGTGACACTCTCCAGGTTCCCCCTGGGAATCCTGAGGATGTTCCCAGGCCAGGAGGGGATCTATAATCCCTCCATGGTATTCTGGGTCTCCCATGAGGTCTTGTCCCAGTTAGGCTTGCTTGAAAGACCTCCAAAAGGAGGCAACCAAGATGCATCCTAGTCAGGTGTTCATACCACCTCGGCTGAATCCGTCAGTGCGGAGGAACAGCGGCTCTACAACCAGTTCCCCCTGAATGCTCGAGCACCTTACTTTTTCTGTCGATCTGTCGCTCCAGTTTGGGATCACTCATGAATAAAACCTTGAAATACCTGAAATCCCTCGCTTGAGGTTGGGACTCAACAGTTTAGAGCCATGGCCTCGGATTCAAGGAACTCGATTACAAACAAACTGGTCCAATTCTGTTTAAAACTAAAGAAACCTCAAGAAAAAAGCAAAAACACTGGATGCTGTCGAAAGGTTAAATAGTTGGAGTAACGAGGACTAGTCAGGGTCCTGCTAGGAACCATGGAGGAGATGTCAAGGGGCATGCCACCAATCCCAGACAGGGAATATCTGCAAGCTCATCCCCATAACAACAGGTAGATACTTTCCCAACGATGAGCCCCCGTTCATCAGTGAGCTCAAAAAAAGGCTGCCAAGTCTCCAGGGAGAGAGACGGGGTGGTGTTGAAGACGATTTAAAAAAAAAAAAAGAAGCTTAAAATAAAAATCAAAAAGTGTAAAGAGGCCGAGAAGAAAAAGTTAGAAAGCAAGATCCAGCAGATCAACATGAGATGTAAAGATCACAGACTTCATGTCTGGACGGAGCGAATGACCTGGACAAGGCTGCAGGTCCAGGTGGTTCTGAAAACCTGCTCACAACAACTATGTTCGATTCTTCAACACCTTTTCAACACCAGCCGGAGTCAGAAAAGAGTTCCTGTGCTGTGGAAAACATCCGGCCTTGTTCCAGTAGCTAAAAATCCCAACCATCGGGATTCGTCTGTTCCCACTTCCCCTAACGTCTCACATCATGAAAGTCCTGCAGAGTCAGTTATTGGCTCAACACAATAAGCAGGTGAACACCTTTCAGGACCCATTACAGTTAGTGCATCGTAATATCGTAATGGGCAAATCCCCCGGGGGGGGGGGTCCTGTGGGTTTTCCAAGTGTTCCTGCTGGAGCACAACTAATTCAAATCGATGGGTAATTAGCAGACTTGTGCAGAGATGAAAACGTTACTTTAAATCTGGACTAAAATCAACATTTTTTATCTTTTCATGTCTTTTTTCTTGATTTAGAGGAAGGCAAAATATTCCGAGAACAAACTGAAGACCCTGAAAGCCAGAAATGAGTATCTACTGACTCTGGAGGCCACCAATGCTTCTGTGTTTAAATACTACATCCATGATCTGCCCGATATTATAGACGTGAGTATATGAATCCTTACATTTATAACCCAAACTGTCTGTTTTATGGTGTTCTATGTTTCTAAAAGCTGTTTTTTAACAAGAAATAGTTTTAATCCTGTAACAGCAGTCCCACTGTGAGGAAGCCAAAGTCCTTTTTTTAATATAATACTAATTAAATTGATTTACTTTGCAAATTTTAACAGCTGTTAAGCCCATATGATCAGTAAATGTTTCAGCCAACTCCTCCATCTTTGTTTCAGTGCTGTGACTTAGGGTACCACTCCAGTCTGAGCCGGGCTCTGAAGACCTACCTATCGGCCGAACTGAGCCTTGAAGCTTCCAGGAGGGCGGGTCTGGAGGTGCTGGAGGGGGCTGTGGAGAACCTGGACCCAGCACGCGACAGGCAACGCCTGCTGGGCCTCTACCCCACCGCCTTCTGCCCGCCGCAGCGCTTTGGTTTCCAGGCCCACATGGGTGACGCCGTCAGTATTCATTTAATTTGTGCAAACATGGTTATTCAGTCTCATTTCAACTATAAAAGACTGCCCATTCAGACCCATTTGACCAGTTAGAAACCAGTGATCCACTTTCTGTTGGTTGTCTCAGAATTGCTTAGATTGTAAATAAAGTTTTGAGTGTGACACTAACAGTAAGCTACCTTATAATTAAACCTGAAATAACCAGAATGTCTGCTGTACTTAAAGACTTTTTATTCATCGTCATGTTACTGTTCCACTTCCTGTCAGGTGGCCCAGATTACATCTCAGCCGCAGGTCCAGGCTGAGCTCACACTCCGCCTCACTCAGCTTCAGACCCGCCTGGCATCCCTGAAGATAGAGAACGAGGAGGTCAGTAACACAAACACAACATGTATGTAGCCTGTTACCACCTCCGGACACGAGGATTTACAATATACATGGAACAAAAAATCAAAGGTGAATAACAGAAAAATGTAAAAAGATTAAAAACAGTAATTCTCTTGGTATCTAATAACTTTACTAAAAGGATTGTGTTTTATATATATATATATATATATATATATATATATTACTG
>JBBBVU010000025.1:3462701-3475084 GCA_037177055.1 Atherinosoma microstoma
ACTGTAGGTCAACATACATGGCAGCTGTCATATTTCTGCCACCATTTTTACTACAGTGTCTCTGAATGGACAAACAACTGTGTGTCTGGAGGGAGAACCGTCTGAGCTTTAAAACTGCAGCACCAGCTTTGTTTGATAGGAGCTAGAGCACCGTTTGGGATAAGTTACGCTTTAAAAGGACCATAGAAGAAGACGGTACGTCTACATAATGTTGAGGTAGTTACCTGTAGTGCAGTCATCTCTGCACCTGAGGCCACTGGATCCATTTGCAGATGAAAACATGGTTATGTCTGGAAGAATTTTGACCACTGACGGCCACCGTCCAATCACAACTGTGCTCAGGCCCATCTTTAACACTATATGTCAGTAATTATTACACACTGAGCCTTTAAATAAGGCTACAGTCAATCCTGTTTTACGTCATTGGAGGAGACAGGACTCTGTAAGCTCGAATGTAGACAATGGATGGAACGATATTATATCATTTTTTCCGACTCTGATTGCACAACAACTTCAAAACTGAGACACACACTAGCAAGTCTAAGCATCCGTATTTACCTCCATCAACACAGCATGCCGGGTGTTACGTCACGTCTGCCTCTGTGCATGCAGGGTCTCTGCAGGGCTGTGTTAAGTTCACACTGAAGTGGGATGGAGGTCACATTTAAATGGTAATGTGAACAACTACACAAAAAAATCTTATTTCTGCAGAAAAAAGTTGGATTTGAGTGTTAAGAGCTGCAGTGCAAACACAGTTTTATATGTTTATTCCCGCTTGGCTTTTATTTCCTGGTTTTCTGCTTTTTCCTGCCTTAAGGACAAACTCGGGGAAAAATGCAAAAACAAAGATTTAACTGCATATTGTGTTGACATAGATCCATTTTCTGTCTTGGGTGGTTAGCCCTGTGAGAACAGCAGGTTTACACAGAGGCTAAAAACACGTCATCATTTCCAACGGTTGTGGCCAGTCGAGGTGAAGCTTTTTTATCTCTATGTCGAAATACTTTGATGTCAACGTTATTTGTGGCCTTTTTTCTCACACTGAGGCAGTTGCTTCTTTTATTTATCATTCCATGAGTCCCCATTTAGCTCAGTGGCAGACCTGATTGACCAGCTGAAAGCATTGAAAGTAAAGGAGGGAATTCTTTGGATTTCCCCCCCTGTGACTTTTCTTGTATTCACTTCTTCTAATGATTTGTCATGTCGTTGTTGAGCTGTTTAACTGTACCGAAGAGCCCAGAAAAACTCACTTATTGCACTTTAAAGACTTTTTCTGACAATTAAAAACTTTGCTTAGAGTTATGGTAATTTATACAGTTTTAATGGGGGGTGATAATGTAGCAGATGTAGCCTCTAAAAATAAAATTGAGCCATGTGAGGGCGCCTCTGGTGTCCTCACTGTTGTCTAGCACAGAGGGCAGCTGTTAACTCAGCCTGAAGGGCATAAAAATGCTGAAGGAGTCTGGATTAATGAGCTGCATCTGCACGTCTCAGCAGCTTACAACATGCACACAAACGCACCCTGATTATCATAGGCAAATAAAAACACCCTTACATCCATTATACCAGCTGTAAATATCAGCTCATTTTGCATATGTAGTGGGTGGGAATGCACACACCGCCTCAAACATTTTGGGGGGGAAAAACCCGCCCTTAGATAATTATGTATTCATAATTTATGAGTTGAGATTAATTGAACAGAAGCTCGGCTTCCTCTCTGTATTTGTTTCCCTTTTTTAGGTGAAGAAAACCTGGGGGGCCACTCTGACTACCCTGCAGGACATGACGGTGCTGGACGACTACGATGTCTCTCAGAGCTTCACCCACAGCCCATCCTCAGAGTCCGTCAAGTCCAGCGTGTCTGACGGATACCTGAACAAGCCGAGTCTGGCCAAGAGACGGGCCAACCAGCAGGAGACGGAGCTCTTCTACTTCAATGTGAGAGAGCTGCAGGGCATCATGTTCACACTCTGATGGGCTGATGTCAAAACGTCTCCAATCAGGCTAAAGTTATTAATACTGCAAGACATAGAAGTCTCCTTGTGTAAGGTCTTCATTCCCGGTGCTTTATTCTGCTGGGATTCTATTGTGTGTTTTAATTAACAAAATGTGTTTGTTTAATCTACAGTTTTTATTCTAGCTGCATAATTCTTCCATGAAAAATGTGTCTCATCTCTCACAGTGTGCCTCTCAGGAACAACAGTTGTATCATATAAGCTCCCAAATAACCAGAAACTACTCAAACTGCCCCATAGACTCCAATTGCTCGTGTTCAATCACGTATATCTTTCAGGTTCATGTACCACCGGTGTTCTGACAGTTTGGAAAAGCATATCTTTGGTTAATGTTCATGCACTGTGAAGCCACTAGCTGTTAGTTTCTGTTATTATATTGTTGTGCATCTCTTGTATGACTAAAGCTTAAGGGAAATTAACTTAAAAAACCCAGACGAAGCATATGAAGGTGTACTTACAAGTGAGGTCGTAAGGTCATTTTAAAGCCATACTTTAGCAAACCATTAAAAATATCATATGTAAGTATACATAGGCATACAGTTTGGATGACGCGGCCTAAACTGGCAGATCAGGCTATAAATGTGGACTCCTTGGACGCTATTCTGACGGTGCGCTAACCCACCAGAACACCGGTAAACAAAGTGGTGGTCGAACAAACCAAAACGTCTAATTTTGTGCAAGAAGATATAAGACGTTCAAATATTTTCTAAGTTTAAATGTGAATCCCAAACTTGAATTTCAAACGTTTGAATCGGAGAAATACCCATCAGGTCAGTTTCCCCCGAAACCTCGAATTATCTGGTGCTTCAGACGAGCTTCTACACGGCCAAGCAGATGGAAACATGGAAAAGTTTGGAAGTTTTTAACTCCTTTGTGTGTAGATGAGTGAAAGCAGTTGGGATTAAGACCCTTTGTGAGGAATCCTGCATTGCTTGTGCTTCTGTAAGTTTGCATTTTGGTGTTTTTAAAGCATCGTAGCCATGTGTGTGTTTGGTTTAAACAAAGATGTGAGCAGCTGTTTCACTCTGATGGCCCAGATTCTTTGTAGGAGTCCAGTCTTTGTCATCTTAATGATAAAGATCACTTGGGGCATCCCGGTGAATGAAACAAAAATATTAGTTAATGATAAAATTAGCTGACCTCACCTGCTGTTGTCGGCTTTTTGCTAAGCAAATGCAATCTTGGTGCATAAAGCAGGAAAGCAACTATGTCAGTTTCTTGGTACATTAAAGCTCCTGGGGGGATAAAAGCCAGAGAAGGACCTGAACCAAAAGTAAAGTAATTCACAAACCCTGAACCAAATGATCACTGCAAACTTTGACATGTTTCGACTCCTTTTGATTCCAACTAAACATGTATAAGCTACTTTTCTCATTGTCCTTTCATAAAATCCTTGGATTACTCTTTCTTTTGAATGACTTCACGAGGAAGCCTCCAGTAACTTTGAGCAGTTTCATGATTTAAACAATTGATACAGCCAAAAATAATGTAACTTAAGGCATTTTCTGGCAATTAAGAACCCATTTGTGACATACACTCCGGCCTACAACGAGCTAGGTTTGACCACCACTTCATGCTGCGCACAACATATGAGCTGGATGTGACATCACCTGAATACAAGCAATACAAAACGTTAGAATAATTTTAATTAAAAATCTAAAGTTACTGTTTTAAACCTGCCATTATGTCTAGATCTTTTTTCCAGGCACATAGATTTTACATTAAAGTGCAAAACCATGTTAACAGGAGTTGTTTTCTTGCTAAACACCAATAATTTCAGACAAAAAAAGAGTGAATTTTCAGTCAGAACAAGAGATGAAAGCCAAGAAACAATTAAAATTCACAAAAATTAAAAGACATTACAGGCTTGTTTTTCTTCCAACCGTTGCTTTATTTAAGTCTTAAAGATGAAATATGTAGAGGAGTCCCTTTACAGTAGGTCCTAAATTATTCCACAGCTTCCTGTTTTTTGTTACCGAAGGGGCAGCCTGTCCGAATGGGGCACCTCAAGGTCCCCTCTGGTGGTGCTCCTGGTACTATACAATCTGCTTTCACCTCTCTCAACTTCACACATTCATGTAGTTTATGTTAGCCAAATACTTTAGTTATCAACCCCGTGGGACTTGCAGTTTATTTTTTGACAATTTTATTCCCATCAGAACTGTGTCAGGTCCTGTGGGAACCCACAGGGTCCCAATTTCACAGCAACTGTCTACATTAATATCCTAAATATGACTTCAGTATGCTAAAATATTCTTGTAATGAGAACACAGAGAAACTGTCTTGTTGTTTTTGTCTTAATTTGAAAGTCCTGGATCCACATGGTCATATTATTACCCACCAGTGGTATAAATTTCTTTGTAAATGCATCCATAACCCTTTGGTTAATCCTGCTATCAAACAAATATTCCGTAAAGAAACTGAACCAACCACAGAACCTGCCTGTTATTTACTGTCCTGCTTAGATTCACATGATATTGTTTATCTACTGACTCTGACATCTCTGGTTCTGTCATTGAGCTTCTTTTCTCCGGTTTATTTCATACTTTACCATAATTCAGCCTTCATTTTCATGTTTTATAAGACAGGGCTGTAGTAACTCTGCAATTCCCTCTGGGATTAATAAAGCACAGTATCCATCTGTCTCTCTTTCAATCCTGTAGAAATTCCGCGAGTACCTGGAGGGAAGTAATCTCATTTCCAAACTCCAGGCCAAACACGATGTATTAAAGAAAGCCTTAGCAGAGGGTAAGACTGAATGAAAGTCACTTGTCTTCTGTCACATATGTTGTGATATAAATGGTAATCTGTATTTTTCTTACCTTTTTTTTTTTTTAATTTCCTCATCTTTTTCATATTTTCTTCCTGCAGGATATAAAGCTGAGCTGCTGACTACCAGGTAAGGGCTTCTCTCATGTCAGCGTTCACATTTTCCTTTTTGTGTTAATAATAATTCTTACTTCTCTTCCCACCACTTCAGTTTGAACTCTGTGAAACTGAGACACTCCTGTTTCTCTCTGTCTCTTCTTCCCTTTTCTGTTCTACACAGTCGTGGGCGGAAGAACTCCCATAGCAAGCATCAGGTAGAGTTTTACTTTAGTCAGGCTGAAGGGGGGGGGTTTGCCTGGGAGTATGTGGTGACAGCTCGCAGTCAGGGGTGTAATTTCCACTACTAGTGTGGCACTCACTTTTCAGAATTCATCCTTTTAAAGGTAAGCTTAAGAACCTAAAAGGGAGCCTATGAAGGAAGGTGTCATAGAATAAGTGGGTCCTCATAGCAGAACACTTTGAATTGCCCGACAGAAAGGATCAATCAAGCTGTCAAGAGTCTGGAAATGAATTGTATGTGGAAAATATTACTGATTTTTAGCCTAAATGAGTGACTGTTGATTTGTAGGGGGATAGGAACCAGATAAAAGGACTAAAAGGGGAAATAAGTTGTATCAATTTAAGAAAGGTGTCATCAGCGTAAAGACAAAAGTATATTAGCTGGTTTCCTTGTTTCACTCCCCCAAGCACAACAAGCAACAAAGAGGGGATTACTATGCCCTGAGTTTTGCCTGTCAGGTTATGCATCAATGAGAGGATGCCCGCAGACACAACTCAGGGTGAAAAAAAACAACTGTAGATTTTCAGTCCATATTGTCTTAACCCTTCAACGCCTAATATATCGTATTTGATACACAGTTTCTGAGACCTGTTGCATCACAATATAGTATACACTACAATAATCATGACATATCACATGGTAATATACCACACATATATGCCAGTTATTATTAGCATTATTTTATCCCATTTTTTCACATCTTATTAAAAGGCCAAATATAGACATTAGATTTTTTTTTTAAATAAAATTTTCTGTCCATTATTTCTTGGATCAGGTGTTAAAGGGTTAAAAGATGCTGAAAATCTTCATTGGACAGTGGATCTCTATCATAAAAAGGTTTAAAAAATTAAATAAAGCAATTTGAGCCATGCTTCTTTTTTCTTTTAAATTATTTTTGTGCAGAGCTTTGTTGCATCCCCCCGTCTTACCCTGTATTTCCTGTCTATCTCAAATAGCAGCTGCCAATCTGACTTCATATTAACACCTTAGCAGACACTTTCCTGCTGTTGTTTCCTCTTAAAGCTGCTTATAGTCTTTTTATTTCCCTACTCACGAGAAACGAAACTTGCTACTCTTATTCAATTTTGTTTTTTAAAATAAAACAAGAAGATAACTTGGAGGCAGTGACACATTATTATTATTATTATATGGAAGTCAAAATGTATATTTTAAAAATGTTCTACATGTGTTTTTACTTAAAGGAGTCGAAATGAAATATCAAATCTAAGCTTGTACTCTTACTGTGTTCATAGGATTCAACCAAAGCCATACCTTTGCTTGTGGAGAGCTGCATCCGCTACATCAACCTTCATGGTGGGTTTGATTATTTTTGCTGTTGCTTATTGGCAATACATGGTGCATTGGCATTTTCCCACTTTTCGAAGTGAAGAAAACAAGATTTTTTTTTATGTTTTATACACATTTTATACCCAAAAGTGTGGTGGGGCTATTTGTGTGACGGGACTCTTGCAGGTGCAGCGAGGAACAAAATCAAATAAACAAAACCAGCAACTTTTATGTATGATTTAAAGCAATTTTATCAGAATAACTTCTTTTATTGTCTTAAAATGAGCCATTTCTACTTACCAACACACATGGCAGCTGGCATATTTGCATATTTTTACGACGGTCTCTCTGAATGGGCAAACGAGACGAAAAAAAGGTTTCTGTCTGGAAGACATTTGGCCACTGACGGCCACCGTCCATTCACAACTATGCCTGTCTTTACCAATACATGTCAGTAATTCTGACGCACTGTACCTTTTAAGATACACTTAGATTTGTTAAGACCTGTAAATATCAGTATGTATACTGGTTGTATGGTGAAGTGTGTTATTTGTACACATTTAAATTAGTTTAATGGGTTTTAGAACAAATATGGGCATTATAACTGTATTCCAAGGCAGACTGCCATTAAAGAATGAATTTATAAAGTCATGGTTTACAAAATATCAAAGGTCACAGAAGCCTGTTCTCCTTAAAATGTTTAATATTATATACTATATTATACAGTCATTAACTTTTATCCAAAGCGACTTACAGTACTTTTGAGTAATTATTGACTGAGACTGATATTAATTTTGAGATAAATTACAGACTTTTTTTAAGGTTTTGTCCCGATAATTCAACTTTTAAAAGCACAAAAATTCCCTTAATTTGGGTTTTTACATAAATTCATGTACACTACATCCTATATTTTGAACAATGGCCATATATGTCCTAAGTTTTAGTATTTTAAAATTGTCCTTTTCAAGTCTTATCCGTCAGTGACCCGTAAGTGATACTGATGAAGAATAAATGAAGATGGCACATCGCACAAATGAAAAAAGTTTCAGGCTTGTCTAAAGGAAACGCTTATTACAGGTTTTAGTGCAAACAGTTCAGGAGAGGTTTGGCCCCATCTGTTCTTAAAGTCCCCCGATTGGGGCACCTCAGGTTTAAAACAAAAGCTGCAGAACTGAAACTAAAGATGTTCAATGCTTCATCTATTACAATCTTATCACAATGTTGCACTGAGTCAGTTTATCATACGAGTATGATCAGATTTAATCTGAAATATTACTCTTCTATCATGGTTCATAATTAAAGAAGATAAGAAAAAGTGAAACATGTGGCAGGCTGCTCACACTCACTCCTCTGTCCTCATATTCATACCCGCCAATCACAGTTGCTGCAGCTGTATAAACATCATCAAGCGTCACTTTGAAGGATTTTGCCGTAAGGAACTGTGGGACAGAATTATCTCCAGAAGTATGCTCCATGTGTATCTTAGCCTAAAGGAAGCTTTGGAGCCCCTTTCATTAGTCTTTGGAGGATTCAAACAGCTCGGACACTTCAGGGTCATTTCACTCAGTGAGCAAGTTTCCCAAAGATAAGGAACTATTTGATCCCACACGTTTTACTGGAGTTGGGTGTTAATAAAGTTCTTGTTTTGCCGCATAATGGCAGTTTTTTTCTCCCACTTTGTCGTCGTGGTAACATGGTACTACCTGGAACTCCCTTACTCCCCACAGGTCTTCAGCATCAAGGCATATTTCGTGTGTCGGGATCACAGGTTGAGGTCAACGACATCAAGAACTCATTTGAGAGAGGTGAGGAGTCAACTTGAAGAGTCGTGTAACCGATGAGCTGTGAAACCGGAGGCTGAGGATGTCCCCCCCCTGTCTCTCGTACCAGGTAACGACCCGCTGATTGACGAGGAGAGCAACCATGACATCAACTCTGTGGCCGGAGTGCTCAAGCTCTACTTCAGGGGTTTGGAGAATCCTCTGTTTCCCAAGGACAGGTTTAATGACCTCCTCTCCTGCGTCCGTGAGTACCACACTGCATAAAAACAGGCTGAATCTGTCCATCTTCAACCCACACACACACACACTCCTTTTCCCCTCTCTATTTCTTCATCTTTGTTTCTCTTTAGTTTCTCTTTGTCATTGTGAAACCCATCCCCTCTGCAGCAGAGACACAGAGCCGGCTGCCTCTCATTATTTTGGCTCCGGCTGGTGTGTTTTTTTCAGGACGTGTCGCTTTGTGTTTTACACACACCTCGGGCTGTCTCGGGGACTCGTGATGACTTTGTTATGCACATTTTCTCGCCGCAGGAATGGAAAACCTGTACGAAAGAGCGCAGTGCATCCGTAAGATCCTGCTGGGCGTCCCCAGGGCAACACTGGTGGTGATGCGCTACCTGTTCGCCTTCCTCAACCAGTGAGTATCCACTCACACCAAACCAGACCCCCTCTCATCTAATGACAACCGCCCATTTCTTTCCACTTTCCCAGAGCTCCCACATGGGTTTAGGTGTGAGAGGCTCTCGTACTGAGAGGGGATGAAAGTGCACACTTGTAGAAATGATCAAAACTGAGCTCATTTTGTTTTTTCGCTGCCTCTTAAATATAGAATGACACACAGCCGGGGATTGAGAGGCAGGAGGTGTGAGCAGGAAGTGTGATGTACCAGCTGGATGAATGTGTGTTTATGAGCAGAGCTATGAAATGCATTCAGCTACAATGTTATTAAAGCCGGAGCAGTGTGAGAGTATTTTCATTTCCATGCTTATTATTATTATCACTGAAGAAAGAGGTGGAGATTTATTGAAACGGAAAGCTGCATTTTCCGACATTTCAGTGCTCTCATGCTGCCTCCTCTCTCCCCGCAGCCTTTCCCAGTACAGTGACGAGAACATGATGGATGCTGGAAACCTGGCCATCGTGTTCGGCCCCACCCTCCTGCCGACGCCCGACACGCTGGACCAGGTGGCCTGCCAGGCGCACGTGAATGAGGTCATAAAAACGGTCATTTTGCACCACGACAACATCTTCCCCGACACCAAGGAGCTTCCTGGCCCCGTTTATGAGAAGTGCATGACTGGAGACCAGTACTGGTGAGGCTCACGGGTCGCCTTATTTCCTGCTTTCCACTCAGATTAACCCTTCGAATCCTCCTTTTTCTTTTTAAAATGTTCACCTCATTAACTACTTGTTCACATGCATATCAGTTATAGCTCCTGCAGGGTCACATTGAGACATTATTAACCAGACATGGTGAGGAAGACCCCCCCCCCCGTCTTCAGTGTGACAGGCTCTGCTCCCATTTTAACCCACAGTGAAGAAATCTTGACATTGGGATGTTTCTGTAAATGTCTCTGCATCGTCTCCCGCTGTGCTTGCACCTCCTCCTTTTGTTCCATGCTGAATGGACGGTTTGTCAGCCTGCTTCATCGCCTGATCTTCTTCTCCTCCTCCTCCTCCTCCTCCTCCTCCTCCTCCTCCTCCTCCTCCTCCTCCTCCTCCTCCTCTTCCTCTTCCTCTCTCTGCAGCGAGAGTCCATTCAGCGAGCCGGGAGCGTTGGAGGAGGCCGAGCCCGATGCCGGCACCGAGACCCAGACCAGCGACGAGGGTACGCCTGACCCCTGACCTTCACACAATCGCCCACGTTCCAGTCCCTCTACCCGCCTGGTGGAGAGTGGTTGCCACGGCAACAGCAGCCATGGAGACACCACCTCATTCCCTCCTTCCCTTCCTTCCCTCCGAACACCCACCTACCCTTCCTCACTCCTCTCATCTCTATCTGAATTAATAAAAAAAGATTTTTTTTAAAAATGCTCTCCTCTGATTGGTTTGATAAAATCCTCCCATACATTTGATTGACAGGTTCCCCTATGTTATCTTTACCTCCTCCTTTCCTCTCTTTCACCATCTCCCCGGCAGAGGGTGAAGCCGTGGAGGCGGTGGCGAGGTTCGACTACGTGGGCCGGTCCGGCCGCGAGCTCTCCTTCAAGAAAGGAGCGTCCCTGCAGCTCTTCCAGCGCGCATCACACGACTGGTGGGAGGGCCGACACAACGGCAGCCGCGGCCTCGTGCCTCATCAGTACATCATGGTGAAGGACAGGCGAGTGCACAGCCCCAGATGGTTTGTACACTTCAGATGTAAAATAAGTACAAACACAGTAATATTTCTGAAAGAGCTCCAAATATTCATTTTATGTACAGAATGATTTTTGTTGGCTTACTATGACAGATTATCAGACTTTTTCTTATTATATTTAAGAAAATTTAGTTGGATTTTATTTTGAATGATGAAAATATTAAGTCTTTTTTTTATTGTTTTAGGTCTCATATGTCATACATTTTAGTATGAATTTATTCTAAATGTAATTACACATCATTCTTTGCATATTTTTTATTTCCCCTCTTTTTTCTGTCACGCCTTCAGTTTTATAATTTAATTAAATAAACATTCATTTATATTATAATAATGATCTAAACCATCAGATTTATTTTATACCTTCATTTTTAGAAATATTCTGAATTAATTAAATTGTCAAAGTAAAACCTTTCATTTTATTTTATTCATTTTGAATTAATTATTCAAATATTGAATGTTAGATGTAACAGTTTTATTGGCAAAAATAATTTTTTGTCATACTGTTGCACGCTAGTGTAAAGTTCATCTCAACATATGATTATACTTAATTATTAAACTTAGGTGTTTTCATCTTTTTATTACTATTATTTTCATAATTATCATTGTATAACAACACTAGATGCTCTGTAAGTTGATATGTTTATAGATCATCTGCATATTTAAGTAAAAAATGTCCTCTTTCCATTTTTAGGTTTTATCCATTATTAAAAAAGGTTACAATTTATAAAAAGGTTTAACATCATTTCAAAAAATAATCTCGTCTTAAACGTCTCTTTAACTGAGTTGAATACAATATCAGAAGAACAAGAACACATAAAGCGATACACTCAGTTATTTATGGAACACAAACTAAACCAAAATCCAGAAGCAGTTTATGACAAACTTAGTGGCGACACATGAATTAACAAGTTAAATAGCAGCCAGGTGCTGCTAATCAATGCACCTGATAGATTGATCATCATCAGTCCATTTGCAAGTTAACCTAGACGCCCAGCTTTCAAGTGGGCCAGAGTCCGCCTCGGTGGTCCGCATCAGCGTGAGGTTGGTGTTCACACTGCACCAAAGGAATCGTTCTATCCGTGGAAGCGGACCAAACACTGGCCGCGGGATCGCTCCTTCAGGGTGCATCCACACTATTCCTTCTGATTCAAATCCTTGTTTGTTTGCTCGCAAAGTGCGGTTCGTTTGGAGAGGTGTGAATGCACAGTTTAACCAAATAAGGTCCACCTACTAACACTGGTCTCGGTCCGCTTCCAGTGAACCAAATGCAGGAAACGAACTACAAAGCAGGGTCTCGTGGGTTGACTGCTGGGTATTTTGGTCAAAAACAAGCAAAACAAACGTGCGTGTAGGACGATAGCCAGAAGTGGAATGAGACCTTGGTAAAAAGTTGTGATAGAAATGTGGTCAACCCAAGACCGCTGGGCTTTGATTCAGCCCCATGTTTTCCTCTTATGTGGTAGGAACAGAAGTCGTCCTGCACTAACCAACAGATGAGCCACTTTTCTTGTTCGTTGTTTGTCTGGTCCTGTCCTCCCGTAATTCTTGAGGACGGGAATACGTTAATTTAAAAGTTTCCATCTGAACAGAGTCCTCAATCATACTCATGGTCTATCAGAAGTTATACAGGTTCTAAAGTCATTTCTGAATTATTTGGAGTCTATCATTCCATAGAGAGAAAGATTATTCACACGTAGAAAACACACAAAACCGTTACCAGTCTTCCCAGGAGTTGATGTTCCAGCAACATCAGTCCAGGTTCAGACTGTGTGCAACGGTCAGAGAAACAAACTCCAAGACTTGTCGAGCAGTTAAAGAGGTGTGCTTGGGGTGTG
>JBBBVU010000025.1:3479622-3490382 GCA_037177055.1 Atherinosoma microstoma
GATTTTGAAAGCTCTTGTTTGCAATTTTTTCCAAACAAATCTTCAAAATCATTACTTATCTCATTTCTATTGATCCGGAGAATAAACTAAGCATCTGCAGTGATATAACCTCCATTTGTAGCAGGAGCTTTTTTCTCTTTAGAGGCCCAAAAAATCCCTTTTTAACCTTTTAAGAGTGCCTGAAATCTTATAGTCAAACACTAAATATTCTGTTTAAACATGTCTGCTCTCTAAAAGTTTAGGTTGGATCTGTAAATCTGTGGCCTTGTCCTTTAATCCTGGCTTTTCCCTCCATCAGGACATTGAGGAGACGGTGACCGTGGCCCTGGGGGAGCTGAGGCAGCTGGAGCGGCAGGGCTGCCGGCCGGCCCCAGACGTAGTCCTGGACACTCTGGAGCAGGTGAAGAACGGCCCCGTCACCACCTGCTCCTCCGAGTCTCCCAGCCCCCACAGCACCCCGAGCACACCAGGCACGCCAGGAACCCCGGGGACCCCTGGAACCCCTGGTACCACTGGCACCCCCAGCCCCCTCAGTCCACTGAGCCCCATCAGTCCACTCCCAGGACCCCCGCCTGGACCTCCCAGACCGGCCAACCCTTCCCCGGACGCCATGGGCTTCTTTAAGCCTGTGGCAGCCGCCCGCATCGGGGCTCCGCTGCGGCCCCCCGCCCTGAGGCCCAAACCTGTGGTCCCACCCAAGAGCAGCACCCCACCTCTGCCTCCACCGCTGGACAAATCCTGCACCATGTGAGCCAAACGAGGCCGACCGAAGGCCGAATCAGGCCTACCCGGGCCAAAAATGGGCCAGAAGAGGAGATCAGGGTACTGCTTAATGATTATAATCAACATGAGGGTAGAAACAGTAGGACAGACGAAAAGGCTTTTAATGTAGTAATAAACTATAATATATGACATGACCTATGATATGATATGCCATGATATTTATGTGTCGTCAGGTTGGTGTGTACTCTCTTGGTGTGTAGGAGTTTACTTTCTCCATGTATTGAAGCATTTTATCAAAGGTTAGCTAAAAGAACTGCTGATGCGGAGATACAGGACGGAGTAGGCGGAGCTCCCCGTTTCCCGGGGGGTGTAGTTCAGCTCCAGTAAAATGTAGTTTCAGTGACGTGAACGTTGGCTGTGGTATGAGGATAGGCCTGCGATGAAGTAAAGAGGAGGACACAACGATGGTTCAACAACGTCTGTGTATTAAAGTTTTACTTCTTTTTTTTTTTTTCTCACTCGGTTCCGCTGCTAAGCTCACTCGCACCTCAAACGCCTCTTGAGGTCGTCAGTGACAGAAAAAAAAAACTTATTTTACCAACTTCTTGCTATTTAATGAATGTTTTTCCAGCTTTTAACGACTGTTCAGCCATCTTATTGAATGTTCGGCGGGTCGTCGCTGTTCGCGGCGGCTCGCTCGACTTTTTAAAAAACAGCCTTCTTGTGTTTTTTTCGGAGGGAAACCTCGTGCCCGGAGCGGAGCCTCGAAACGTGGAGGCGGCTTTTTCTGGGTCGACGGGGTGTGTGTGTGTGTGTATGTATGATTTTATTTCTTGTTTATTTGAGCGTGTGCAAGTGGAGTTTTGTGTGTGTGTGTGTGTGTGTATGGCAAGCCCAAAGTACAATAATCGGACATAAGTTTTAGAATGCGCCGTTAATTTACGTCACATTATTTGTACTTTTGGCTTGCCATATATGTGTGCGTCCTGCTTGCCTGCCCCCTTGTTCTGCCTCCCCCCCCTTATTGTAAGTGCAGAAGCACTAGAATAGATAGAGGATAGATAATTCATGCCTGCCTTGAGTGCCAGGACACACGAGTGCGAGTCGGGGAAAACGGTACGAGTGCAAAAAGCATGCCACTTTTCTTGTATGTGTGTGTGTCTGAATAACGGTTTACTTGCTTGTTACACTGAAGTCACTAGTTAACCTTAAACTCACAATAAGCTAACAGGGTGGGGCTCTGTGTGCAAACGCCCAAAAAAGAAAAAACACTTGAACAGCACACTGAATGTGGCCTCCAACCAGGCTGTGAGTGTGATTTAAAATGAAACATGACGTGCTGAGACGGGCTCTGGATGCAAGCGTGTGTGTGTGTGTGTGTGTGTATGTGAAAGTGCCTTTTTTTTAATCCTTGTCTTTTTTGGGAGTTGTGAATCCACTCACGCATGTCCTGAACGAAGAGCAGCAGCACTCCGAATGAAATAATCATAAAGTGTTTAGTAGATTTACTGAATTATGAATTCTAGCATTAACCCATTGTGACATTGCACTTTGATGTATAGGATCGTGTACTTGGCATGTAGCATCATAACATGTTGGTGCATTTTAACTCAAAGGGAGGTTTCTTTGAATGTGTTTGATAATAACGGAAACGGTTTTATTTGTCTGTTAGTGTTGCTGTAATTGAAAACTGAGCTTTCTGAAGTCGAGCTCATATAGCCAAATGGATTGTATCAATGTGTTGTATTTATATTATAAATAAACCCTGAATAAATTAGCATTCAAGTCATACACGGGCTGAACCTTTTTTATTTCAATGTTTTTGTTGGCCCTTCAATAAACCTCTGTGTGTAAATCTGTGTTTTGTTAAGCTTTCTGTCATGTTGCTCCTTTTATTTTAAACCAAATTAACCTAAATCCCTGGATCTCTGGATATTTCAAAACTTTGGTAGATTGGATCAAAATGATCCTGTTAGATGGAGATTTACAAATCCGTCCCTCCCACTGGATCATAGACAGGAAACAGGAAGTGGTGACATAAAAGAACTTGTTCTTGCACCTGTCTGATCAATATTACTCTGACGCTGCAAACAGCAGAAACCAGGCTGCAAGTCAGGTTCTTAACTCAAAAGTGTGTTCAGGGACAGGAGAAGCTGTAGATTAGAAACCAAGCATCTTTGTGTAAATACATACCAATAAACATTTATTTTAATGTTCTAGACACGAGTCAAGAAAGCTCATTGATCAAAGTTTTTTGTTATTTTCTGAAGCATTCTCAAAATGATTGTGTAAATAGATTCAGCGCTTGGTAAAGGCATCATTTTTATTCATGAATTGGTAGATACTAAAATATTCCGTCATTATTGTGAGCAGTGTTGCAATAAAGCGGACATTGGGTTTTCTTTTTTAGCGTAGCATCAAAACTTTTGTTTATTTTACAATTCTGGATGGCAACAACAAATGAAGTCTTAATTTGTGTACAGTGAGATCTCTGGAACATGAGATGCTGTGCATGGGTGCACCTTGGTTACACGCTTCAATTTTTTAAAGTGAAAAAAGTGGTTTCAAACAAAGATAATGTCATTTGGAAAGTAAATTCTCCTGGCATCCATGTTGCCAGCGAAGACGCATCAATTACACGCCTCAAATAATGAATGCACCTTTACCCAAGCGGACGATAACCACAAGATGTTGCAAGGTTTCACTGCCATCTAAAGACCTGGCATGCACACCTCATGTGTTCACTCACTCGCCGTCTATAAACGCAGGTTTTTTTAATCCGGCAAAGGGGGAAAAAAATGTTAATTTGGTAGCAGCCTTGTCCTGTAAACAGGCCTCAGAGTAGAGCTGCTGCTCCTCCGCATCCAGAGGAGCCACATGAGGTGGCTGGGGCATCTGGTTAGGATGCTCCTGGATGCCTCCCTGGTGAGGTGTTCCAGGCACATCCCTCTGGGAAGAGACCCCACCCAGGACACGCTGGAGGGGTTACATCTCTCGGCTGGCCTGGGAAGTAGCTACAGCATAAGATGAGGGAAAATATGTCCTGTAACCAGTCTGATTTTGTATAAGAAGATATGAGAATGAAGAGAGAGGGAGATATTTCTGACATTTTTGTAAAGAGGAAGGACGCAGATCAGATGAAACAGACCCCAGACCCAGTATCAGCAGCCCAACGCGGAGCCAGTCTACCACCTCTACCAGGCTGTAAACCAGAACCGACCCCCCCACTACCACATCCAGCTTATCTTTCTATGGACCTTTTTGAACTGGTTGCAAATATCTCCACTCGGTGGTCCAGATTATTAATGTAATATAAACATCTGACGCATGAATTATTACAAAACAATGCCACAAGTTTACAGACAATATCTTACTTCTACAGACATGTTCAGTGAGGCTTTTCTTTATTATCAATCTTATTTAGCTCATTCATTTTGTTTATTCTCAGCTATTCTATAAAGATAATCATATAATATTTCCATTCTATTAAAACATAGCTGTACCATCTTTTCCTGTTTATTACTGTGCCAATTTGATATTTATTTATTCTTCAGGGGGTGGTCGTGTCTTGGATGACTCACTAATGTCCACTGAAGTGGTTCATTTGCAAAGATACCATCCTCACCCAGATGAATGGACATGATGTATGAAAGGGTTAATATCCTTTCTTAGTGTATGTTTTATTTATCTATTTAGTGTTTGGTGAGATTGTTAATGCAAAATTAGTTTGTTTAATTTATGAAGATTTTATTTTCTCTTCTTAGAGTTCTATTGTGATTCTATTGTCTATTTTATGATGGTGCTACTGGTCCTGGGCTACGTCTGGAACTCTCTGCAAGAACATTAAACTATGCATCACTGTGGATATATTCTTCTTACATTTTTGCAAATTTTTACCCCAAAGCTGTTATTTTGGCTGCGTTGGTGCGTATCACATTACAAGAAAGTTGTAATAGACTTTAATATAAAGGCCTGATTTTAGTGGTGATTAGTAAAAATGAGTAATTTTGCTCAAAATTGAACCCCAACCAGCAGAATGTGTAATTTTATTTTCTAATAGCTATTTTATTTGTTTAAAAAATGTGGTGCACCATGAAGCAGTTGTGCTTAGGGCACCCATATGGCTAGAAGTGACTCTGATTACCATTAATCACAGTGTAACAATTAGAAATGCATCCTTATAATGTGTGTTTAATGTTTTAATGTATTGCCATTAATGTTTACTGTGTTGCTGTTATAGCACATTTGAACTTTCTGGCCAACTTTAGGTGCTTTCCACCTTTTCCACCAGGAGTTCTGCCTCTCTAAGCTCACTTTTACCTGCTATGTTGGTTTGCTGCAGTCCCTCAGTGATGTTCTTGGATTACCTTAACTCTTGTTCACAGCTTTCATCCTCTAACTGCTTTTCCAGCTGTGAGACCAGCAGGTATGATTATATTCTGCTTCAATTCTTCTATCTTTTTCCATCGTGAGAAACAGATTTTTGCTTTTTCTGCAGCCTTGTCTTTAGATCGTCCTAAAGGGCCGCAGTCCTGCAGGTTTTAGATGCTTCCCTGCTTCTACACACCTGATTCCAATTAAATGGATCTCCTCTGGCCAATCATGTTGGTGAACCATTAATCTGGTTCAGGTGTTGCAGCAGGAAACATGACCTACCTGATTTGTGAGACGGATTAACTGCTGGTGGTTGGATTGGGACGCTCCAGTAAACATCATTTTCAGAGTTACGGAACATTTTGTTCTCTGTTGGCTGTAAGCTGCAGAGGGATCAGACGTGTGGAAGTCTGTCCAGCCCCTCTTCATGCGGTGTAGACGGGAATATGTTGAGCCATCTGCAGCCTGCGGGTAAGTCCACGTCTTTCAGACATTGTCAGATTGTAGACTTACTCTCTCAGCAGGGTCCTCTGCTGGATTCTGGCTCTAATTAATTTTTCTGTGGGTTTTTGAGGAGTTGTTATAAACTTTGAGAGAGGAATCTCAGGAGTGTTTGTTAGTAAATGTGACATTTTCTAAGCTGCTACTGGATAATAGCTTCATCGGTTTTCTTTTTCTACTGTTATAAGGGAAGAAAACAAACCTCTCAGCCTCTTTCTCAAGAACCTCATGGCATCATCCACCATGTTGCCCCACACACATTTCTTCTATTTATTTTTTTAACTTTATTGTGGATTCAGAAATCGGTCCATATTCTTTACTGTTGACTGGTTTTACCAGATTTAACACACTATACAGGAGCTTGGGGTAGGTTCATAGCATTTATTATTTAAAATAGAGCAATATAAATTATTAATAATCTCGGTTATTGGGAAAACTAACTTTTATTTGCAGTCAAGATTGTACAAATTTCTAGATGGAGCAATTATTTCTCTGTAATAGCATTATGAATATGGATTACATATAAAACGCATTAGATAAAATATTTACTTAATACTGAATATATTGAATTATATTCATTTGTACAAAGGTTACTGATGGTGAAGGGGTGGGGCTTAGTTTTTTAACATCTGCCCACTCCTTGAATGGGTCTGTTTTTATTGTACTTCTTTTGTTTTTTTTTATATATTGATTTTTTTTTTTCCAATTCAACTCAATGTTTTGGGTTAGAAATAACCCACTAGCAGGAAACATCCAGAATACATGGATGTCAGAGGTCAGCGACAAAGTAAAGAGTTCCACAATCATCTCAAAACTTTATTTAAGTTGTATGAAGTGCAGCGAGAGACAAATAAAAAGCTGTTAAAACAGTTAATGGTGGAAAATAATTAAAATGAATTTTACATGAAGGCTTTCTGTCTGTGGTTCTGTTGGAGTCCAACAATCAGAAGGTAAAATAAATTCACAGGACATTTGAAATCTCTTTGGTCTGTGACGTTTTTGGCAAAATGAGATTCAAACTGAAATCAAGCAGAAGCTGGACCTCTGGCAACGTGGAGGAGGAGCACCGAGCTGCGGTTGATGATCTGAGCTGACTTTCAGCCCTTTGACCCCGGTTTGAGGGTGCTGAAGGGTTTGGAGTTTCGCAGAGAGGTGGAGATCTCCTGCAGGAAGGCAGCGATGTGCAGGTCCTTCTCCGACTTCCTGCCGTCGAAAATAACCACCAGAGTGAAGTGTGGCTCGGGCCGCATCAGGTAATAGGTGCTCTGGACTTTGTCATCGTAGAAGTGCACCACCTTGTCCAGAGTGTTGAGCTCGGCGGCGCGGTCGCCCATCATCATGATGACGTTGGGCCAGTGCGTGAGCGGCCGCTCTCCTGACGGCAGCGACACCACGGCGGGGAACTGCTCCACGCCCTTCGGTGCTTCCCGGTACGAATGCGGGTGGTGGTACCCGTGGCCCTGGAAGCTTTCCGATCCCCGGTTGTCAAACACCAGCGACACGTTGCTGGCGTCGTGTTTGCGGATGAAGGTGCAGATCTTTCCGTGGTAGTCCGGAGTGGTGCGAGCGGTCAGCGCTCTCATGTCGGCCGGAGCCGTCTGCCGGCTCAGGGCTTCGTGGAAGTAGAAGCTGAACTTGGCGAGCAGCGCTGCTTGGAAACGCTGCAGCCACAGGTACAGGTGAGGAGGCTGCACGGTCTTCTGGGACTGACCCCCGAACAGGTTCTTACGGGTTTCTTTCTGCCGCTGGAAGAGCTGACCCCAGGTGGTGAGCTTGGTGTGGGCACCGTGTAGGCTGAGCAGGGCAGGCAGGAAGTGCCACTCTGAAACCTGCGCCTGGCAGCGCAGCAGCTGGGTCACCACGTCCACTTCGGTCTGGAAGCCCCCCTCCACACGGCCCAGGATGGGATGGTGGAACCTGAAGGGAAAAGAGAGGGGTGTTTAAAAAAACTGAGCGCATAGAGTGGCTTCAGAATAGATCCACAACCCAAAAAAGATCCTGTTAGTCATGTCATTATTTAGGACCTGTGATACTAACTGCACAAAAACTCTCCAAGAGGGTCATTGATGACATATTGGACAATTCCCCGACATCACTAAGCTGGATGACACCATCTTTGTTGGATGTTATCATTTCTAGGTTCAAAATACACCATATTTCCAAAGGAATCAGGACTGGCCTGTGCAGAGTTGTGACCGAACACGTTTGGGATGATTTTAAGAGCCAGGCCTTCTCATCCAACCTCACAGATGCATTTCTGAAAGAATGGTCAATAATTCCCATAAACACACAATCCTAAAACTTCTGTAAGGCCTTTCCAGAAGAGTTGAAGCTAATGTAGTTGCAAAGGGCGGATTGACTTCATATTAAACCCTACAGATTGAGAATGGGGTGACATTAAAGGCAGATGTCCCAATACTTTTGGTAACATAGATATTTGTTTTACTTTGGATACATCAACACTGAGCTGAAATGAATCGGGAAAGAACTGCAGATGCTGGGAATGTTTTCCTGTCGTGTTCTGTCCAGATGCAGATGTCTCATCTGGATGATGTCACATGATTTGTTGGAATTGAGTTTGATGTTAAAACCTTTTCTTCTCTATTTCTGATAAATGTTTTACTGCACTCCTTCCTCCTTTTGCAAGATTAATTCTTATTATTTCTCTTTGACTAGTTAATGTACTTTTCTTTCCAGTGTATCATATGAGTGCATTAAATATTATTTTTCTTCTTCTCTTCTTGCACTTTTATAAATGTGCTTTAAATAATATTCAATATTTAATTCATGTAAAACACTGTGTTGCCTCATGCATGAAATACACCTTATAAATGTTTGGTTGGCTTCAGTCTTTGCAGCTAACATTACTTTTTCCCTCTCTCCTCTATTACTTAAAGGATGAGCACGAGCAATTCCCATGTGATTTCTATAGGGGTATGTTACTATACATGGTTAATTGAGGGTGTTTCTCAATGCAAATGACCATGAATGTGCAGGAACATGTGGAATTTATCAACATGCACATTCTTCATTTTTTTTATTAAGATTAAATTTAGAAGATTTTCTAGGAAATTGTTGATAAATGAGGCCCCAAGAGTCCCATCTCTGTGGAGATGGGAAAGTGCATCCATCTTCTCCAGCGGTGGCTGACCTAATTCTCTGCAACCTGACAGGTGCAAGCACATTCTGAGCTGCTGAGTTTTATTTCTGAAGCACAAACTGCACTTGGAGCTGGGATGTTTCTGCAGGTCTGCAGCTGAGCCCGTCACCTTCACCCCTCAGTGCACGGTCAAAGCCGCGATGTGTCACACTGCGACCTGCTGCAGCTCAGGCAGCAGCTCCGTGCTCAGTTCGTGTTCCAGCTGCTGGACGGCGTTTTGCTGACGCTGGTGGAAAAAGCTGGAATACTGCTTTTTCTTGGTTTACGCAGAAAGTTTTCCTCCACCAACCTCAATGGGTCACTCTCCTTTTGTAAGATTTCCTTGCGTTACTGTAGCCCAGATTAAAATGTCAATGGAGGAAAAGGGAGTTTTAAAGGAACACTTTAAATTTAAGGCAAAAAAATCTCAACAGTCCAAAGGTTTAAAACAAATTGAGGCTGGTTGCTGCATCAGAAACTAAACTATACTCAATTAACTCTTAGCTTTTTTTAAATGGATGTATTCAGATACACACTTGGAGCTGTATTTCTGCAGGATGGCCTCCAGCGTGGTGACCAGCTCTTCTGAGTTGATGCTCTTCTGGCTGCCCAGCGAGTGCAGCTTCTCGTACAGGTCGGCCATCTCCATGCGGGCCTGCGTGAAGTGGCAGAGCTGCTCCGACAGGTGAGACAGCAGGTCCTCCAGGTAAGATGAGGATGAACCCGGCTGGCTGTGGCGCCCCGACGTCGCCACTTTTCTGAGCTCGTTGTTCAGGGAGGTGTAGACGGTGCGGATGGAGTCTTTGCGGCTGAAGAAAGACTGGCCGCCTGCAGAGAGGGGATTAGAGAAAAACTGAAGATAAGATTACTGCAGAGGGCTGTGTGTCGCCATAACATGATCATGGCTAGGCTTCATGTGCCACAGCGCCATCTGGTGTTAAAAATTATGTTCCTGTTTTAATTTGAAGCATCTAAAACCGGGATGGCAAACTCGAATACACAATTATTAAACTTGGACAAAGTCGCGGGCCAATATTGATTCTGAAAATCTTCCTGATAACAATGAACCTTTTCATATGGACCCAAACAAGTTTTGCTTAAACATTGAATGTAGAACAAGCAAAGCTTAATACTATACAATATATAACTTAATATTACACACATGCAAAATGGAATTTCTGATTAAAAATGTATCAATGGCTTTCCCTTCGTGAATAAAATTTGAATAAAAATTGTATGCCCCATTTTTTTCTTTTTTGCAGCCTTCTGCTTTAAATTTCAACATTAACCTTTTTACACAGGCTAAGATAAGGACATTATACACTATACATACATGATACATTGTAAGGATAATTATCTTTGTTTTAAGCTAAAAAATATTGAAATTTGAAGATTTTGTCAAACTGAATATGTGGAAAATCAAGAACAAGTTAGTACCAGAACATATTCACAACTAATTTAATTTTATCACTAATGATGAAAGCAGAAGAAAAGGAAACTTTAGTGTGTCACTAACTCGTGGTCACAGGAGTGAGATTGTGGAACTCTTTAGAAATGACACTCAAAAAATGTTTAAGGAAAGTCTACTTCAAAAATATAAAAGTTTGTAACTTCCATACATTTCAGTTGCCGTGAGAATTGCCAGTTGTGTTTTCTGGATTGTTGAAAAACTGCTGATTGGTCATAATCATGTTGTTTCTATGTTAAAAGGGGCGTGTAAAATAAGACATTGTCTTCATCATGCTCCTCTTCATCCATGTAATTTGATGTAAGGCGATGCATCGTAATATATTATATATTATATACTATATACATTTGGATGAATAAACGAAAATGAAAAAACATTATGTCCTTGAAGTTGATGGATAAGTAAAACAGTATGGCCACTAACAAGGACTACATTGTGATGTCTCGATGGTTGGGCCATCACATCTTCACAACTGTCGCTTTTGTAGGATATTCCCAGTCTGCTAGTGGTCCGGACCTTCCAAAAGTGGTCGAAGGAAGAAAACCAGTGAACTAA
>JBBBVU010000025.1:3530215-3555660 GCA_037177055.1 Atherinosoma microstoma
GCCATCTCATGTTTGCCATATTTGAAGTGACCAGCATTCAGCTTGTCTAAAGAAAGAAAGAAATACTCCACAACAACTGCAGCATGTGCAACAAATACTGAGTTTAGTCAGACAACAGCCTCTCAGTCTGTGGTTTTTAGCTCCACGTCCATCCTGGTGAAACGGGCAACAATGTCATCTGTGTGCTGGAAGGATGGAGTCCACTTATTCTGCTCATATGACTCAAACATGGCAGACGAGCTGTGTTGTGGAAGCAGAAACACACCTGTTTCAGGCAGCAGGTTAACTAGCATCCGTCAGCTCCGAAGTTAGCTTCAGATTCATCAGTAAGGAGAAAATGAGGCATTTCACTGCTCTAATCCACTTCAGACCAACAATAGATTGAAAACCATCATAGTTTTGATTACATAAACCATAGATAGGAAAGACTTTCAAATATAGTTTGTAAAATATTAATGACAGCTTTATTCCCCCCCACAAACATCTAGACTACAAGATATCAGGTCCAAAATAAAAAACCATGACACTCAGACTGATGGATCCAGAAGCAACCCCCCAAAAATATGACAAAAACAGCTCAAATTCTTTGAATAGCAAGAAAAGGAGCTTCAAAGCAGCTTTTACCATCTCCTTAAACATTAGGAAACAGCCTCTCCGGTCCCTGCATCTGCATCCAGGTATTTATCCGGTCGTACACACTGGGATTTCTGTGGAAACCTTGTAATGTGTTGCATCTCTGTAATGTCTGATTGTGGTCAGAGTGGGATAGACGAAGGCTGCTTTAAAAGGGATTTTCCAAACACATTAAGTTTTTGTACAAAGTTATCGTATCAGATCAGAAAGAAAATCAGTGGTAGGTTATTGCACATCGCTTCTGCATTCATCTCATACAAACCACAGTGTACAGTATATTCACAAACAGAATAAGTGTTTTATAAATCACAAGATGTGTTTTAATCAGCCTGTCCTATCTGTGGGATAATACAGTCCAGATTAGACTATTTCAAGTACAGTAGTTTTTCATCTGGACCTGGTTTGAGCTGCTATGAATGCTAAAAAAATGTGCGAAATTACCCTTTTTCCTAATGAATCAGAAACCAACTTCAGCGTCTCCGTTTTGTCGTGATTGTTAGCAAACGAGCTAAGGCGCTACTACCTGCTGACAGACGGACAGACAGCTGGTGTTAGAGAGCGAACCTGCGCTATCTGACACTGCACGCATGAAACATGCATGACAGCAGCGTCTCTTCGCGGTGTGACGGTGTGAGTTTCACTGGCTAACGCTAACGATGCGTTTGCATTTAGATTAGCCGAGCTAGCTCACGTTAGCTAACTGATTTATGATATCAGGTCCATTTAAAAAGGCAAGATTTCAGCATCCCTATTATGGAAATTATGTCAAAAAGAGCAAAATGGGTCAATAAAATAAATCATCTCAAAACAGCACGTGTCTTATTCTTAATGTTAATTTTAATAAAACAAACTACACTGTATGATGGATTACTAATAATAAGGAAAACCCTGATTCCATTGTCGGACACCAGTCAGGAGTCTGACCACACGTCTAACTTCACAATTTGGTGAAAATTGAGGGGAAGTATAAGAAAAAGCTATGAGGTATTTTAAATAAAATTATAGATATGTTAAAATACCAGCAGACTGAGTCTGTTGTCGCTAAGATGTGAGATAAAAGGTAAATAGAGCAACGCTGTCCGATAATGGAAGCAGTAAGGTATTGATGCATCTGCAAGCTAGCGGGCTAATCAAGTTCGCTCAACTTAGCGATGAACGTTCAAGCAGCGGCGACGTTTAACGACAGCAACGAACTCACCGGAGCTCCGCGTGCACCGGAGACGAGCCAGTCGGTCTGCTTCCCTGTAACCTGCCAGAAACAACCCGACAAACAAACAAACAAACGGGCACACCGTGGCGGCTGTTGACGCAGAGACGGATGGAAGGTGCGTTCAAGCACCGCTGAGAAATTAGGCTACTCGACGCTGGACCACTTCTCCCCTAAGTTTGCGTTGTAAGCAGACATTAGAGCGTATTACGCTATTACACTGCACCCCAGTGTTTGGTATAACACAGTGCAGATTAATGTGAATTTCTCGATCAGACTTCCAGCTTGTTTCATACTTTTCTTGATGTAATTCTTCATATTAGTGGCAACCACGCGCAGAGGAATATCATGCTTGTTTTGTAGAGTCGACACTTGACATTGGAGGCATTTTTATTATGCTTAAATTACTCCTAGGTCCGTGTTAAAAAGCTTAAGAAAAAAAATAAACAAATTTCTCTGAAAATGGTCAGGACTAATTTATTCATTAATTTAAAACTGAATGTTTCAGAGTGGCGATTCCGTGCATTTATGATGTTGCAGTAACCACGTTACAACCAGCAGAGGGCGCCCAAAACACATCCTCAGATTTCCTCACGTCACAATTTATCATTTCAATTATCAACAAAAATACGCTTCTACAAATTGATTATGTGCGTTTTAATGTTGTGACCTCAATATAACCAAATATCAGACTGTGTTTCAGTTATTTCTTGAACCTAATTTATTGTTTTCTATAAATATTTTCTCTTAAGCTGCTTTTTCTGATTATCAATCAATCTATTTCTGGCAACTCTCATCATGATAAAAGTTATAAAGTTAATTTGTAAAACTCAAATAAATTAAGATATATACAAAGTCAAATAACTTGTGCATAAAACTCGACCATTTTATTTGATTTCATTTTATTGTTTCAGCAGCTAATTTAATCTTTTTGGGTTGTTCAGTCAGTATGAATGAAAGGCGATGGGGTACATAAAATATTCTGTTCTGGATTTTCAGCTCCAGACAAATAATTATAGTTAACATATAAAAGACACAGACTGAGAGAATAGTTCGACATGATTATTTGACCATATTTAAATGTAATTATTTACAAAAATCATTAAGATTGTTCAAATTAAACGAGGATTTCCTGAAATCCGTCATTGTTTAATTAATATTAATCCCTCATTTCCATCAAACTCTTTAGAGCAGCCTTTTTTCTACTTCTCCACTAATCTAGTTCTTCCTCTTTGCAAACAGCTTTAATTAAATCAGCTTTAATGAGTCATCTGGTTTCATCCAGATACGACTAAACAGGACAAACTCAGAATTCCTGCTGCCGTTGAACCCATCCCAGTGAAACGGTGAGAGTGGAATAACTTTCCACCCTGTCACGATTGTCGTCTCTCAACAACTTGGAAAATACCTTGAATGAAGTCTCACACATACACATACACACGCCCACGCGCGCGCACACAGTGGGTGGAGTTTCTCGGAGGTTTAAAGTGGTGCGTAACGCGCCGCGGTGGTGACATTACGCACACGGAGATGTCCAAGAACGCAGGAGGACGGACTGGAGTATCGAAGATATTTAGCTTTTAAACTCAAACCGGAGACTCGTGTTGATGCTGTAGAGTCTGAAGAGTCTCATTCTTGGTTTTATGATGACTTTTTTCTTCATTTCTTTGGTAAGTTTTCATTTATTCACATCTTATCTGGTGGAAGAGGAGAAATTTAACATGTTTTCATACGATAATCGTGAAAAAAAACTGTTGCAGTTTAGCTTTTTTTTTCTCCTCCAGCTGAGTTAATAACATTAACAAATAAAGTTAGAATATAAAAGTTTATTATAAACCAGCCAAAACACAGCTAAAGCGAAGAATGGATAAGATCTTATAGTTTTCCACGATAGACGTTCAGATTTCGCGTCATCTGCGTTTGTTTATGTGGAAAATATATTTTTCATTATGTAATAAAAGTGAAGCAAACAAACAAATCAAAAACACTTAACTTCACAGAAAAGAATAACGTGTCAATAAATTGTATCTTACAGTACATTTGTAACTAAACCTATTCAACTCTTCCAAGTAAAAACTAAATTATTTTCTTTTCTCCTTTTTTTAGAGGCTAAAAGAGATTTTTTTAAATTATTATTGTGGGAATGGCTCACAAACATGTTATCAGACTGTGGATTAAAATATATATATATCTTCATGTCTGTTCAATGATGGCAAAAAATTAGAAATATGATTTCAGCAGAGTAGTAATTGATTGTAGTAAATAAATGTCTACATATCTATAGGTACAGAAATACTAAATTTAAAGGAGGGAAAAAAACATACATCTGACAAAATTACATCTAACCTGCTAGTTCTGGTTCTGCAGTCAACTTTAAAAGCGGTTTAAGTAAATAAATCTCATTAGTTTGATCAGGGATTCATCATCTGCTAGAAAAGCTTTTAATGGCTTCAATTTTACACTAAATAAATCAATAAAGTCATAACACAAAGATTAGACAGCAGAAAATGTTTTCACCCTTTTTTTTGTCACCAATTGTAATTGTACTGATTTCATTTTATTTATTTCCATCATTGTTTGATGATTGAGCCAAACTAAAGTAAATATAGATGGATTTAGTTTTAAAAAGAGCCAAATGTTTAGCTGAGGATCACATTTTTCCTCATAAACAACAACTACTTCATAGTAAAAGTGAGTTTTGGGGATGTAAACGAGGTACAAGGAGCCCTGATGATGTGTTGTTTCTCTGGGGAAACGAACTCGCTCTAACATGCTAATGACTCATGACCGAGCACCAAAATGAGCCCAGAGTGGCTCCACTTCCGCTCCAACAATCTTTCATCCAACTTTTATCTCCGGAAGTTTCCATCAGACCGGTGGAGTCAGGAATGTGGCCCAAAGAGCTCAGAGGTTTCGGCTCCGGGAGCCTGTTTTGCAGCTCCGTGTTCTGGGTGAACTGGTCCATCAGGTGTGTCTCACTGCTGGGATGCTGAGCTGGAAACTTTAGAGCAGCGGAAGGAAGTATCGGAGTACCCAAGATTCATACAGAACGCTGTTTAAGCTCGTTTCTGATTTTTGGGTTACAGCTGTTATCAGTTCCAGTAGTAAGACACGTCCACCCTGAACCTCTCACCTGGTTTAATTTAACTTCTTAAATTAAACCAGGTGGTCAGCGAGCTTTTGCTGCTCGCTGACCACCTTTTAACATTTAAACATCATAAAAACATGGCTGCTAAAGCTAAAAAATAAAACAAAAAGACCAGATGAGAGCCAAATTTCAGCTTAATAAGTAAAAACATTGGTTGAATTAGAAAATTACAGATAGTTGAAACATGTTTAAGGACCAAAAAGTTAAAATCTCAACTTTTTTTCCATTAAAAATGTATTTAAAAAGACTAAACGGATCTAAATCGGCGTATGATAAGTATTTTCAGGGGATAGCTGTTTTAAATCTTTCTTCCATTATGACCTCTGACCTCTTCCTGAGTCCGTCTGACGTCTCATTGGTCCTCTGTGTCTGCAGACTCTCCCTGACAAGAAGATGAGATGATTCCTTCAGATCCAAACCAGACATGATTCTGGTTTGATCCTAGAGCCAACCAGAAACACCGTGCCCCTCTGCAGCAAGTCCAAATGCCAGTTGACCTCTGACCCCCTCCTCACTATGGACATCCATCTGCAGGGCAACTCTCAGCTCCACTACGGGATCAACGGAGGCGCTCGTCCAAACTCCAGAACAGGAGTGAGTATTGACTTGTGTGTCTGGAAAGTTGCAGGATAAAAAAACAACTTCATGTTTTTGTGGAATTCATAAAGAATCGTGACAAACATCTACATGTTTTACTTGGTTGGGAAAGACAAGTAACTGATAGTTGAAATGAAGTTTTAGCTCCTTTTAAGTGGCATTTTGATAGCGGAAGGGGTTAAAAGCAGCTCATAAGTCACTCATCAAATCTTAGATATGCTCCTTAATTTTTATTTAACCTCCTTAATGCTCATTATTGATCTTTCCCGGTTAGTTTCCTCACTGGACATCACTTTCTTGCATTCAGAAAACACTAAACAAAATCTCCCACCATCATTTACATCCCATAAACACACAACTACTGAAAAACTTGGCTGTTAAATAGTTGGTAGCTGTTAGCCAGCTACTTAAAAACAATTTACACGGGTAATTTATACTTTGCAGTATTTTTGTATTACAGGTTACTATGGTAACAGCGAGAAAGTACCGACAAACATGGTGAAATGCAGACTGCACTGGCATCAGTCCATCATATGTTTGCACCATCTTAGGCACTTAGAGAAAACGAGGATACATAGACATTTTATACATAATAAATTTACATTTTTAGACTATTTTTATTGGAGTAATATTTGAGAAAAGTATTTATTTTTCAAGTTAATATTTAACTGATTGTATGATTTAGTTAGAAGGCAATCAGTGCACCTAGCTTAGCCTAGCCTAGCTTAGCATTCAGGCTGGAACGTGGCTATTTTATGGAAGGAAAAAGTCAACATGCAGAGACTTTATGACTCATTAACACACTGCTTTGTACATAATTCCCTTTAAAATTCACACTATGTAGCTTTAACAGTTTTTCTATCCAAATAAATTAAAAAAAACATGAATTTGTACCGTCTTTCAGGAGCTTTAGAGGTGGTTGTTGGCTGACTTGGTTCTCTATTGGATGAGCAAAAACCAAAACAAACCAGTTTCTTCCAGTTTTCAAACATCTGGTCCATGCTATTTTATTATGAATCTTCCTCAGCAATGTTTAATAATGTAACCATGTCAGTTATTGTCTTTTTAATCCAAATCTCTTAATGAAAAACCTTTATAAGCTAGGCTCACAGATCCCCCCTTTTCTTGGTCATAATTATAAACTAAACAGCTTGAATTTCAATTTACAGGTGCAACAAGTTATTGTGTGCAGTAATTTTTGGCAGGAGATGGAAGAATTATATTTTCTAAAACTACTTCTGCAGATTTCTTCTCATGGAAAGGGAAATTAAGACGATTCAGCTCTCAAACTGTTGGAGCTTCATATCACAGAAAAAGATCTACCTGATCAGCTTGAGGACAGTCTTGTCCTATTGCCTTGTTTTCTTAAGCACAATAAACACACCCAGTGTATCAGATAACCTGCTGATAACCTAAAGTGTATGTCATCCTGAGTCAGGGTTCAGGCTTTATTTACACAATGCAATCAGTCACCACAGATGCTGAGAAATCACACCCGCTCAACAACTTCATCCTTTCATACGGCTTGAGAATAATGTGCATTTATCAACACACAACGGAGCCCGACCGGTTAAGCTGCAGTTTTCTAGGTCCTGAGTTGCTTCGCTACAATGGGCATCATTCATTTCAACAGAAACCAGCTGACCGATGTTCATCTCACGCAGGTTTCAGTTTGTGTAACTCAAAACAAGACTCTCAGTAACCTTGTTGTGGTGATTTTTATAACAGCGATGTCAGCAGCAACCGGTGTTTACAATGTCAACCACAGGCTGAAGGTCATTACCTTGAAATGGTGCAAATGAGCGGCTTTCTTTGGTCTGGTAGCCGCAGAAAATACTTAACTGTCAAACACTTTGTTTTCCATTCGTCTGACAAAAACAAATATTGACTTCTTCGAGAACAAGATTAGCTATTAAATAGTAGATTTGTTGAATTATTAGCCCAGTTTTGTTGTAAATATTAAATGATCAGCATTCGAAAAGTTAAATAAATACAATCCATACAATGAATATATGACCCAAATCTAACAGCAGGTTAACTTAGTGCAGGAACAGCTACCTGTTTCTTTACAAAAGGTGACAAAATTTACTTAAGCTAGAAGAGACCATGCTTGGCTAAAATCTTCCTTGAATAAATCCAAATCAGTTTAATTTTTTATGAACCAAAACACCTTTTAAAGTCTGAGCAGCTTTTAGAAATGACTGAGTTTTCAGAAAAGCATCAGAACAATTTCAACATCAACAACAATCCATTTAGTGTCAGTATCAACAAGTCAAACAGCATCAGGTATGAAAAGAATATACATGTACATATAGATATTATCTTAATCAGATCTTAATAGGTTAGACCATGATCTTAAATCAAGGTGCCTCTAACTAGATTTTCTACTTTTTTTTACTCTTTTTAATTAATTAATGGTGCTGTGGATGGTTTAAAGCTACTTAAAAAGCCAGAAAATTGACCTTAATTTAATGTTATCAAGCAAGTGCATCAGTAAATTGTCAGAAATTAACAATATTGAAAATTGTAAACCTCTAAAACCAGAGAAAATAGCTCCAAGTTTCAATATTTGAATGAAAAAAATAATAGTTTTGGTTCCATGTCTCGTTTACGATTGGCTGCTTTTACTCACCAGGCTTCCAGAAGCCGTCCAATCAGAAAAGAGCAGGTTTTCAGTGAAGGGGGGAGCTCAAATAGAGGACCTTTCTAAGGGGCTAGAAACCCAAAACAAAAACTTGACCATTTAATAGTTTCCTTCTTTCCATGGCACATTGTTACTGGACATCACCTGTTCCCCACAGCCATGTGGTTTAGGTTAAATGGGTGGAGCTGATCTGTATTAGGACTGTTTCTCTGTCTAGCAGAGAGGCCAAGAGGGAGGGGGGAGTTGTCCAACAGAAAGAGGGGCATATGCACTAAATATAGGCTTGAAAAGAAAAAACAGAAAAGGTTTGGGGGTATTGTATGAAAGAACAAACCAGCCAGTGTTCCCATTACGAGGGGGTCAAACATGGTAACAACGCAGGGTTCAGAGATGAAGACACAGCTCAGGATTTGGTTTGAAATGTTTTTAAAGTGTAGTTAAATGTTTAAAGTACACCATGCCAATGACTTTCTTACTTTCTTTACAGGACGCACTGCAGTTTCTGAGCCAAGAGGAGCAGGAGTGCATCCAGTTCTTTGAGGACACCATTGACTCATTGGAGGAGAGTCTGGTGGAGGAAGACCAGAGGTCCACGCCGGTGAAGCCTCCTGAGAGCAGCAGCGTTCCTGCAGAAGAGGTCAATGGAGTAGCTACCTCCAATCGCAACATCGGGATCACTGTGCCCTCACACCAGGAAATTATTGACCTGGTCCACCCAGAACCAGACTTGGTACAGACCAAAGAGCCGATCTTCAACCCTTCTAACCCAGGTAATGAACAGCAGCGGTTCTTGAGTGTAGATCGTAGCCAACCATGCTCCGGACCTCTTTGGCCAACGTCCTACAGGTTTTAGATGTTTCCCCGCTGCAACACACCTGACTCAAATTAATGGGTCATTTAGAGGCTTGTGCAGAACTTGACAACAAGCTTATGGGGAACCTTTTCATTTGAATCAGTGTGTTGCATCAGGGAAACATCTAAAACCTGCAGGACCCAGGAGGTCCAGAACTGGTGATCCCAGGTCTAGACTGTAGCAAAATCTAGTTACAGATTTAAGAAACAGTCCTTTTTAGTGTTTTAATCATCTAGTTAGCTGCCCTCTTGTATTATTTTGTTGAAGTTGACCCCTTCAAAGCTCCACTAAGTAACACTCATGTTCCTCCCAGATTTCCAGCGTCTGTTACCGACTCCTGAAAGCCACTTTGAGGTAAAGCCAAGGCGCGACAGCTTGCCTTCAGAGTACAACCCTCCCCTACCAAGTGGAAGCTATGGGTCGACAGACAGCCATTCCTCCTACCACCCTCCAGGATGCATCCCTACCCCTGTCTTGATTGCCCAGAAGATAGCAGAGAATCAGGGAGGTGGAACGTCAAACTTGCATCCTTCCTTATTCCTCCGCCGTCTCAGCCTGGAGTCGGAAAAGCCGCCGAGCGACGGTCCGGAATCTCCGGTCAAACAGCCTCCTCCTACCTCCGCCAAGCCCACCCGCTTCCCTCCTAATATAAGTGTTATCCTTGGGAACAAGGAGCACCAGAAGCAGCCTGCGGCTAATGTGAACATCCAGGAGAGACGCGACCAGATGCTGGCAAACCTGTCGGGTACGTCTCACCCTTTGCTGCTGGAAAATTCTCAGCAAACCGCGGAGCAGAAGGCCAGAAACACTCCTACTCGTAGCATTTCTTTTAAGGACCCATCACCAGATAAATCAAGAATGGAGGCCTTATCCAAGCTGGGTTTGACGAGGAATCGAGCCATGTCCGGAGGAATATCACTCCAAGTCACTAACAGCACCACAGTGGATTCTCGGAAAGGTCCAGACACTGGTTCCAAATCTCCAGAGACCAGCTTTCCCCCATTAATGCAAAGTGGCACCAACGTCCCAGAATCCTCGGCTGTGACTTCACCTCTGAGCCACATTCATATGGACAGAAAACCAGAGATTCTGCAGACACATTCCCTCAGGAGCCATGATGATAGGAGCTCCCCACTGAGCCCATCATCACCAACATTCACCACAAACAGACCGTACCCACCTCCTCTGGAAAACAAGGCCTCTGCCCCCCCTCCGGCCGAGGTCGCTTCACCGGCATTTAACAACTATGGAGGGAAGTCCATCACGGTTAACCCATCTGTTCCCTCAAGGAGCGAACCTGCGACTTCGCCAACAAGCCAAGAACCCAAAACCCTCCCATCTGCTCTATCTAACCCCACTGAACATAATACCTACGGAGGAAAGTCCAAAGTCATGACCCCGGCACCTGCACCCATGACCAGAGCCAACCTGCCCGACATCCTCAGCTCCCATATCGACAAGAGTCACCCCGTGCCCGCCAAACCGGAGCCGCTACCTTCTGAGCAGAACACTTACGGAGGAAGGAGCCGAAGCTTCAACCCTATCACCGGGTTAAATATCACCTCAGGCAGTCCGGCCAAGAGTTTCAAAGCTCCGGCCCCGACTCCAGTTCCCAGACATGTTCGGCACTCCTACCACGGAGGCCTTAATCAGAAACCAGGAGTGCGATCTATGTCTCCTGATCACAAACGGAGGTCCAACTCCATGTTCCGTCCCCAAGGTATCACCGTGCAGTTTTCTGGACGTGGTGAGATGAACGAATCTCGAAGGGAGGCGCTGAGGAAACTGGGGCTGCTGAAAGACTCCTGATGAGCAGATTTACTCTCCAGTCTCTTCCTGCCGGACCTGATCTCCGGCATCTACCTGCTGGCGGCGATGGAATGCGAGAAGTTTGGCCATGAGACTGAGGCGTGGCTGGAAACAGACCAGCTTTGACAAGAGGAATGAAGCTGGGTACTTGATAGACCTGTCGTTCCACTTTTATAGCCTCAGCAGGTTAAAACTCCTTCACATCAAGACTCTTCCAAGACACTATATACCTCTGCACAAGACCATTTGGAACAAAGCTGATTTCTTCAGGATTTATCGATCATTCTGTCTCATGTTTGCCACACATGAGGATGCTTGTGAATAGTTCATTGCATATTCTTCTCTCTTTTAATGATCTCCTGCACACTTTTAGACTTCTCTGACCTTTCTGCAGCTCCTATTGAGGACATGAATCTTTACAAACGTCTCACACATAAAGATTTCTTGATAATTTTCTTAAATAGCTTTATGAGGGACTATTTTTGGCTGTGTATAAATACATATTTGATATCCAGAGAAATACCAGGGACTGAGTCAAACCTTTAAAGATTCAAATATGGTGATTTTATCAGGATTATCCATCTACCTTTGCAAATCTGGGCTGTTATGTTGCAGCTCATTTGTGTACGTTTTAAAATAGCGCATAAATTAAAAGAGGAAAAACTTTAAATTCCAGATTTGTGACCAGGTTTTTGTTAGGATGCAGTTTTAGCTTTTAAATAAGAACGTTATTAATTAAACTCCCACAAATTAACCCACCAATTTAAATATGTTCGATTAAATGTAATTTAGATACAGAAAAAGCACTATTGTGCAGGAATTGGTGCATAACAGATGTTTGGAAAAAATCTTCTTAAATTAGTGTATTTACACTAAAAAGGGATTTTTTTACTTGGAAAAAATGGATAATATATTAAATTGTTTTTAAGAAATTCATTTTCAAAAAAAGATAAAATTAATTTCATTTATTTGTGACTCGTTAAAGCTTTACATCTTCATATTTTAACCCTATTATCAATCAATCAATCAAAGTTTACTTGTATAGCACTTTCCTGACCAAAGTGCTTCACATAAAACACAACTTACAGATAAAAATCAGAAATAATAAAACCCAGTGACAGAACATTGTTAAAAAACAGGTAAAATGAGGTCATGAATTATTAAAAGCTGCTGTGAACAGAAATGTTTTGAGTTCTTAAAAAGTGACAGGTCACAAATGCAGTTTCTGAAACCTTTTGCATCACTTTTTGGTAAAAAATTTGCTCAAAACCTTGTTATACACAATCTGACACTTGTCTTCAGAAAACTACACTACAATAAATCAGACATATCCCATGGTAATAAACTGTAAATATAGTAAATTATTTTACAAATAAAGACGTCAGATAAAAAATAAGAAAATCGTCTTTATGCTCCATGTTTCTTGGGTCGGGCTTTAAAGGGTTAAATAACTAAATAATTGTTCAAATAAGACAGGCAGTCGTGCTATAAGGCTAACGATATATTACATGGTATTAAAATTATATTTATTGGTTCCTAACAACCACAAATAGCTTGAAAAAATCTAAAATACAAGCCAAAACACAGTTTGAGCCTCAGGTGGTTAAAGGTGTTCATTTAAAAAAACAAAACAAACACTTTAAAAATGATAAAATAACTATAAAAAAATTATTTCCATACGCGTGAAATTTTCTAGCAGCTTTTAGGAAAGTAACGTGAATACTCGTACATAGGCTGTGACGTTTTTATCACCTCTGCTACATGGGAACATTTTTTAATTGTGTTTGTTTACCAGCTTTTATCATTTTAGTCTGCAGTGTTGTTGTTTTTCTGCTTTGGGAAGAAGTTAAAAGCACTTTTGTGACCTCTGAGACGACTCAGAGGACCCAACAAACAGGACCATACGGGACACAGTCAAACAAGCGTCTTCTAATGTGATGTCTTGGAATAACAATGCTGCAGACGTCTGTTTTTTTACAAGGACGTGGAGCCGAGCTGGAGGTTATTTTTACTCCACGGACAAACCTCCCACTCCAAACCACAGACTGGTGGAATGGGGTTTGTGGGCAGACCTAAGTTGTCCCACTCAGAGGGAGTAATTCTAAACTGCTCTTTAGGGACGAGCAAACGTACAACATTGTACTAAACCGCAGCAGTAAAAACCACACGGTCTACAAATACATCCTGTGTTACTTATACGTTTTCATTTTGTCAAATACATAGCTGTTTCTTTCCTAAGTGTGTTATTTAACTATTGTAGGTATGTGTATGTGTGTGTGTGTGAGTGTGCATGTGTGTGTGTTTTATCCAGACTCCGGCCTCTGTAGTTCCCCTACAGTAACTTTGAAGTATATTTAGTGAACTTTGTTTACAGACTCCGGTTCTCTGTAGTTCAGCTACAGTCATTTTGAAGTATATAATGGTGCATAAATACAGTATATGAATCCCTTCTGTATAACACACCTTCTTTTGTGAGGAAATGTTTCTGCAAAGTGTACATATGAGCACAGAACAAGGGTAAAATGTGTTTTAGTGTGTGGTAGATGGGATATAAGAGGCCATGTGAAAGATGTTGCCATATTATAACAGCCTGGTATACATCGACTACTGAAATGTCCAAGTTATATATTGTATATACTCTTAAAATAGCAATATTGATTTTTTTTCCCTCTTTGTCACTCATTAAACCTAACAATATAAACATTCGACTGCATGTTTTTCTCTGATTAACTGTGGAATTTTAATGAATGAGAAGGTCCTGTTTAATGATTGGCCACATCCGGGTAATGTTTCACCTGAGTAGAATTTAAAAAAGGAGCCTAGTGTTCAATGAGTCAAAAGCTAGTTCCCAACAATCTCTGAGAAAGTAGTGTTTGATCATCTAAGACTTAATAAAACACTAAAGCTCTAAAAGCCCTCCATCATCTTTCCATCTTAGGGTCTGTTGTATCAGGACTTGGTAAAAAGAAATCATTGATTCCTTTCGAAGTCTTGGAATGAGATAAAAAAACAACCTGAGACGAACAACACATGACATCTGAGACCAAACCCGACATGTTTTGTCATAATGCATCGCACCAAACCCACCAAACCTCAACTGAAGCTCGTGATATTGGTTTGTTTTTGCAGCCACAGGTCCTGCAGTCATTGAGGACCATGAACTCCTCTGTATATCAAGTATTCCACAGTCCCTCTGTCCAATATTAAGGCTGAAATTGGCTTATGCAACAAAGCAGCAAATCTACAGCAGAGTGGCTGAAAAAGAAAAGAATCAAGGTGTTGGCATGATCCAGGAAAAGTCCAGACCTCAAAGTAATTGAAATGGTGTGGTGGGACCTTCAGAGAGCCAAAGAAATGCTGCAAACCTCAATGAGCTAAAGCAACAGTAAAGAAGAATGGAACAAAATAAACAATTATATAAAAGGGACAACAGCTGCAAGGGGTGTAGCCTACTTAAGTTTTTGCATACTTCTTCTGCATATATAAATAATGACAATGTAAGATATATCGTGTTGCTCATCGGAGGTTATAAAACTAGTTGGTATACCTGGTAATGGATCTTTATTTTCTGGTATGTAAAACCTAAAAATAGAAAAAGACTGCCTAGTTATTTTCCTTCTGTCTGAATTTTAAAGAAGCTATGGACAGTATTTAGATTAACTCAGAGTCAGGAAATAAAGACAAATGGTCAGCATCATTTCTGAGTGTGTATAAAAACACAGCATGAAAACAAAGGGCAGTTTTTCCCCCACCCGAAGCCATATTGCACATAGCGTAGGATCAGCATCGCATAAGTATAGCATTGTGTCTGTCATTAGTCACAAACTAAAACCTGATTTCTTACGTCTATTTTTAACAGAAATATGCACATTATTTATTAGTTTTTAGTTGGTAGTTGGGATTTTAGCTCATCACATCTGCTGTTTTTATCTTATAAAATGGTTTTAAAAGACTGTTTCTTCTCTATATCACACACGTGACCAGTGGTCTGGCCTGCAGACTGATACATGAGACTAAAACACAGAGCACAGCACTGATATGATGAGATTGTACTTGTTAGTTTATGATTTGTTTCTCCAAATTACAAGTACTAAGTGTGAATATTTAGCTCTAAAACAATAATTGTTGCCTAAATTCCTGGTCAAATTATATATATGGTTCTTTTATTTGTCAACTGAAGCAATAAATGAATAAAGTTTTTATGTTAGTCACATTTTAGAGATAAATGTCTTTAATTATTTATCTATTTTAATATTTTTGGTTTTTACTGCATGGTAATGTAGCCTACTGTACAGAATACACAAAATATACTGTATATAAAAAGGTGAATCTCAGAATGGGACAATATCTGCATAAAGAGCTGGGGTTCATGCACATACTGCATATGTACCTGTTGTAATAAGAATGGCCCAAAGTATTCTGCTTGCATTGTTGGAGCATCTGGAGTGAGGTTAGACAAAGTATTCAGGACTAGTAAGTGGTTTACCTGCAGGACGCAGCAGCCAGTCGTCTCTGTGGACATGGAGGACTTCTGATGGTGGAACTGAGTCATACCAGGGCTGCAGACAGCAAACTGTCACCACCTCAAACTTAAAAACTTTCATACAATTCATGCAAATGTTACATAAAATCAATCTAGATTACTTTTGCTTCACACAGTTATTTATTTGTGATTACTGCCATTCTTAATCCATAATATCAACAATAAGAGAACAACTTAGTTAAAAGAGTGGTCCATCTTTTACATCAATATTCAACATGAACAAATCTGACAAATGCTGACAGACAGTTAGTCAGTGGAAGGATTAGACATCTACTGGCATGCAATGATGCAACGATGCTCCAGAGTCGGCTCTGAGTCCTTACAAACGCTGACCGGTTGTTAGAGAATGCATGTTAAGGTGTTGGGAGGGACAGAGTCTCAAAGTAATGGAAAAAGGCTTCTACGTTGTCCTTCCTCCACTTGACTGGACATACAAATCTGTAACTTTAAAGCAAAAATAAATTTTGGATTGAATATAAAGAGAGTAGGCAACACACCGCCGTTAAGATTTTATAGCTCTTACCTACTTTTAATGTGACCTATAACCTGTACAAATCAACTAGGAAACAAATAAATCTGTAAAGGGGAAACAAATACAACACAGTCGTCAAAAGGAGCAAAAAATATGCGACGACGACAATGCAAAGAACCGCACACACCCCCAAACTTGATGAAAAGATGAGGAAAACTGGTCAGAGTCTATCAACCATGGTGCAGCATGGTGGTGGTAGTATCATGCTTTCAGCTACAGCTGGAACTGGAGCTTTAGGGTGGCCATCTTTGGCCTAAAACCTTCAAACATCTGCTCGAGAGCTGAAGCTGAAGAGAAATTTCCCCTTTGACACAATGACCCCAAACACATCCAAATCAACAAAACAAAGACTTCCCTTGAAGAAGTTTTGTTTAGCCAACCCAGACACCTGACCTAGATTCATTAGAAAACCTGTGGTGTGACCTGAAGATGTACCATGCTATGAGACTCCTGCCCAAGTAGACTGAAAGATTAGAGTGAAAGGTGCTTCAACAAAAGTGTTCATTTAAGGTTTATTTGTTATATTCTATCCCCTAACAGATGTATTTGTTGGGGTTTAATTTCACTGACATCACATAAACCTGTTATCACAGTCAATTATTACCTGTATACAATGACAGCTGCTAATTATGTTTCCACCCCGACATAAATGCATTATTAAAAGGTATTTTTTAAGCCGGCACACAATAATTCACAGCTTCAATCCAGAAATCGTTGGAGCCTCCTCACCAGGTTAATCCAGCCATGCTCGGCGTTGCTTTACTCCTGCTGTATTTAAGGAAAGTCTTGGCAGGAAATGAGGAAATACTTATGTTTGCTGCCTTGTAATTAGATCTGAACAGACAGACACACCCTCGCAAACACGCACACGCCACCAACACAAGACCGACCTCATTTACAGACCAAACACACTTTAATCGGCTCTACTTTTATTCTTATTTCTTCATCATGAGCTGAGGCACAAAGCTTCACTAGGCAGTTTTTTTCTCTTCGGCTTGCAGCGTTTTTAATCTAGACAAACTACAGCACTGCTGGGTGGTTGTTTTTTTTTTTTTTACTACAGCAAAGAAGAGCTGGTGCAGAGGAGGCCCATGCAGAAGAACACTGAGTATATTTATCCATCTAGAGGCTTAACAGGTTAAATTAATCTAACATAATACAGTCACTGTCATCACTGAGGAAGACTCTCAGGCACACGGTTAAAAGAAGAAAAAAAAAGAAGCTTTTATCACGTTGCACTGCACAAATCAAACTAAATGCTCCAGATTAGCATAAAAAAAAAACCAAGAAACATAATCCAGCTGGAGGGAAGTTGGAAGAAATGTACACTCAGATGTCCGTCTCTGATCGGCCAGGCTGTCAGGTCGGCACGTCTTCGTTGAAAAGTGCCCGGCGGTTCGCGACTGTTCCTCTAGTGGCGTAAAAAACTGACCATGTGTCCCTTTGTTAGCCTGCTGTCAGTGTTGCTTCCACTCTTCATCGGATAAAAGTTGCATTTACCAAACCACATAGAAAGTGTTGATTAATGAGCTTTAAAAAAAGGGGGCTGGAAGGTGGGTTTCTTGATAGAACCCGGCTGGTGGTTTTCACTTGATACTGGTCTTTGTGTAAAGCTAAGCTAACTGGCTACGAAAAGTTGACGTATTCCTTTAAAATTTTACTGACGTGAACACAGAGCTGGAAGTTCTTTTTTAATGTATCAAGGTGATTTTTCTTATTTTTTAAGTAGGTAAACAGCAGCATCAACTAATTTTTCAAGGTGTGAAAATGTTCAGACATACTCCGGAGGGGCTGCATATCAGACTGAAACAAACTTAGCTTTTTTTCCTCCTGACAACTTCTTTTGATTAACCCGCCAGCTAGCCTGTTAAAGATACGGGAAAATAAGTGAGTGAGACCATGTGAGAACGGAGTATTTACTGCTTCACAAGGTTTTCTACTGACCTGTAAATGTAAATATTCTGTTGATATCAACACGAAGCTGCCATTCTCAGGAAAGCACAGATTTCTACAGCTTACATTTTGCATCATGTCCTGCCTCCTAATGCCACTCCGGAGTATTTCCAGCTCTGAGAACACAGAATATCCGGCAGTAAAGACGTTTGTAGTAAATTCTCTGCACATTTCTCAGCTAAAATCTGGTGTTCACGAGTAAGAAACTGGCTTCAGTTTCCAATTGTCTGAAAAGAGGAATTTTTGGTACAACAAGGGGCAGGTTTCTGCAAATATAAGGCAGGCTTTGGCATTTTAAAGATCAAATTATAACCCTTTTTTTCCCGCTAAATAACTTATATTTTCAATTCTAATTAGTTTTGAAAGTCAAATGTTTATTTTAAGTTGTTAACTAATTCCCGTGGAGTTAGCCAAAATCCCCAGGACCTCTGAAAATGAGCAGAAATGAGAATATCCAAAAATCTGTCTTTGAAAATGTTGGTAGTTTAGACTGTTGGTTGCCTCAAACAAGCTTTTTAAATCCATTTACAAGAGTTGAGAGGATTTCTAACATTTTACAGACAAAAGTGATGAAGAGAAAAATCTAAGCTGACAGCAAAACCGGCGGCAGAAGCCAAGTGGGCTTCTAGAACAAGAGCTGCATCCTGTCGGCCACTTCTGAACATTAAAAATCAACTACGAAGCATCGCGTCTTCCTCTGCATCGCTGCGTTAACAGTCTATGAACACACGATCAGTCTCTAAGCCGATCTGCGCATCTCTGTCGCAGGTCGGACGATCAGATGAGTTTCCTTGTGTTTTAACTCCTAAAAAATTGAGACACGTTTTCCTCCACCTGGTGTGACGGCGGGAAATGAACCCGCCTCATCTTCACCGCCCCACCATCAGTCTGCCGGTCAGGTGTGTGTAGTCTTGTCCAGGCAGTTTATGTTTTTGTCATCTTAGGCAACAGACAAAAAAAAGAAAGAGAGCCGTCCGTCTGAGCCCCGACCTCTGACCCCAGCTCGCGGTCTTGCCTCTCCTCCTCGGGCCCCTCGTAGGGGTAACAGTGTGTGTTCGGGTCTGGGATTTGGTCTGTCCCGGCGTCAGTCGGAGCCTGGGGGGACTGGTTCCCGGTAGCGACCGGTTTCCCCCTCCGATCTCCTTGTTGTGTTTCTCTCTCTCTCTCTTTTGCTCGTTCATTCTGTCTCTTGCTCGCTCACTCAGCCCGGGCCCAGACTCCCATCAGCGTCTCCTGGAGGACAGAGCAGGACAGTTACTGTAGACGAGCTGAGCCGCACCTCAAACACATCCTGTTACATGAATATCAGCATGAAATCAGAGCATACTTTCAGGTATTACCAGCACTTCTATGCAAATAATGTGGGTTTGTTTGGTTTCCCCCAAATGCAACACGCTTATGCAGCCAGTGGTTGTAATAAACAAGAAAAAAATAGCCGTTGATAAACCTGATAAAATCAACAACTGTGGTGGACATCCACAAGAGGATAACTGAAAGCTGCTCTTCAGGAAAACTTTCAAATAAACTTTTGAGGGGACTATTTTAATTCAAAACTACAAATGTCAGATATTATCGGCAAAAATGTAACATCAGAAATGATATCGGTATCAGTTTTTACTTTTTAATGAGACATCTTTTACACAACACGCATATATTATACATCAATGTCTTCAGCTACTTCTCACTAAAATTGTCAAAATATGAGATATTTTTGTTCGTTTGGCACAACTCGCAATAAATCCTGCATGATGATGCGTTAATTCGAATTCTCAGTGCAGCCGGCCCAGGTTCGAGTCCCGGCCACGGGCCCTTTGCTGCGTGTCATTCCCTGCTCTGTAACCCCCTTTCCTGTCCAGCCACTATAAATAAAGGCCACTAGAGCCAAAAGAATAATAATAATTGCAAAAAAGAATTTAACTAAGAGCAGGAAAATATCGGAATATCAGGTACCGGTAAAAAAAAGCCTATATAGGACGAACATTTGATTGTCATAAAATCCTGATTCATGTTTAAATAAATAAATGTTGCTTTGTGTATTTCAGCATGACTAGCCTGTTATGTTGCATCTGCAGGAGCCAAAAATCAATTACATTTGTTGAACTAGATGCCTATTTATATTTTCCAACAGTAAATTGACATTCTAAAAAGAGGTTTCAGGACCAAAATAAAGAGAAAGTATCAGTAGAAGGAAAATCTTATTTTGTGAAAGTATCAACAACAAAGACACCTCCTACATATCTTGTTTATATTTCTGTAGGAAGTATAGTTATTTAACTTTTGGCAAACAAGTGAAAGATGGCTCAGATGTAGACCTCGTGTTCGATTCAGATGTCCCAGAATAATCTGATTACCCTGCAGCCACAGATTTGTGCATGTACACTTTAACATTTTAACAGCGACAGCATTATCAGCCGTGTTTATAGTGTGTTATAATCGGTCTTTAAGAGCCCCTTTTCTCATAATAACAAGTATAAGTGACATAAACTCATATTTGCCTGCCAAGCGTGCAGAAATTGTAGGAAAAAAAAGAGTAAATATATTTTTTAATTATTTTATTTCTTTTTATCTTTTATTCAATTCTCCATTTCCTATTTGCAGGAATAAATGTGAATTCTCCACAAAAGTTGTCATATTAAAACATAATACTAATCTAATAAATAATACTAAATAAAATAAATGGTTACTTCTCATTTAGCAACCGCCTTTTAGAAAAAAAGAAAAGAATTAAAAAGTGCTAGATTTGTGGGAAAGTAAGAATGAATCTTTATTTCCAAATGTATCCAGATCTTTTTGAAAGAAATAATAAATAATCTCACTTTCACCTGAAAATCAGAGTAAATAACAAAAGCAAACATGACTTTTTTATTGAACTTAAATAAATAATAAAATTCTGGTTTAAATGAAAGTAGGATACTCAGCGGCTGCTCTACTCTACTCCGCCACATGTTTCTGCTGCTTGACCTTCCTGTCTGTCTGTCTCTGTCTGTCTTGGATCTCATGCCTTTCTTTTCTTGTCTTTTTCTCTCTGTTCAAAGAGACACCAGCGAGACGTTGTCAGCGTAGAAGATAAGGAGCCCTGATCCATCACATTCTGACTGGCTTGTCGGGGCTCATGTCTCACCTTCCTCCAGTTTTGAAGATTAGGTCGGCGTTGGGGGCGCCTTTCGGGTGCTGGTAGCGAGGCCGGCGCTCCCGGTTGGTGTTGGCCGGAGCCGGACGCTGCGCCAGGGACTGCATCATCTCTGTAGCACACAAACAAAAAGGAGGATTAACGTTTCTGTAACGGCAAAAACCAGAAAAGATTGAATACTCAGCCGAAGCATCAGCGAGAACGATGGTTTCAGTTTCCTTGGCAACGCCTTTGATTATTCAGAAGAAGTAAAAGTCCTGCGTGGTGACGTACCCTGATAGTCCTCCTGCTCCTGCCTCTCGTTGATGTCCAGGGTGAGTTTCTTCATCCTCATGCGCTCCTCCTGTTCAGCCTGCTGCTGGTTGAAGTGGTTGGCAGCAAGGTGGGAGGACAGGGGCACGTTCAGGATCTTATACTGTGGACCAGAACAACACAATTTTTAACCAATGAGGAAAAGCTTTCTTGGTTTAAAGCTGGATCTCTGGCTGTGGAGAACTGGTCTGAGGATGAACCCAGGCTACGGGGAATAGTTTGCATGCTAGGCTCAGCCAACTTGCTTCATAATTGCTCACAATATTTACATTGAATCTTTTTAAAGTCAGTTATCTCGAGATAATGTTAAAAAAAGAAAAGTTACCGTATGAACTTTATTTATAAAGCACTTTAAATCAACCAAAGCTGAACAAAGTGCTGCACACGAGTAAAATCATGATACAAAATAAAATGATATCAACGAGGTTCATCGATGCTCTATTGTGCAGATAAAATAAAAAAACTTATTTCACTTTTCTGAAGTAAATTGTTTTCAATACACTTCTAGGCTAAAAATGAGGAGGTTGAATTAAGAGATGTTCAACTCTGCTAGCAGCCAGTTAGCTTAGCATCACATAAACAATATTTATCCAATATTCCAAGAGTAACCTGGCCAAAGGGAAAAGATTGCCAGGAAGTTTCTTTTGTTTTAAAACTTTATTCATTTTATTTTTGTATACACAGTATATCTATAAAAAATTAAAGAACTTCTTTACATATGTAAGATATATGATACATATGCATATTATTATTATTATTATTATTATAGTTATTAGATTAAAATACAAGGAAGTAACAACTCTCAGACATATAAAACATAAAACAGCAATACACACTGAGACAGTGGTCATCATTCTAATCCTACAACTAAAGGGAATAAGCTACTTTAAAGAGATGTGTTTTAAGATTTGAAGGTGGTGAATGAATCAGACAAAGAGGGGGGGCCGGAGCGGCTGAAGGCTGTCGACCCCATGGTGGTTAAGTGTGCAGGTAAGATGGTAAGTTTGATTGAGGAGGAAGAGAGTATGGTTGGGTATGATCTTGTGGAGGACTTCAGTAAGATACAGAGGCAAACAAGGCAATTATAATGCATGTATATATTAATTCAATTTCTTCTTTATTCAACCAGATAAGAACCTCATTAAAATGATCCAAGAGTAACCTGGATCAAGTTTATATAACCGTACCGTACTGTCCTCTTCCGCTTATCCGTTTATATAACCACACACCCAAAAGACATCAACTATAAAACACAACAAGCCATCCAAAGAAAACAACATCAGGTAAATGAAATACAAAGAGAGATTAATTTTGTGAATTTCATATCAGTTTGTAAGATAGTTTTGTAAATATATTACATATTTATCTATTCTGCAGGGGGTTGCAGGGCATTGGATGCCTCACTGATGTCAAATGAAGCAGGTAATTTACAAAAATACCATCCACACCCAAGCGTTGACTAAAAACAAACAGCTTTAAAATAGTAACAATCTAATTTATTAATTTTACACACAGAGTAGAACAACTTCTGCTCCAAACATGTATGTATCAGCCTCATATCGAACAGATTTTCCTCAGAGTAAAAGATTTCCCGGAGCGGATCATTTGCTGAAGAAATATTTTGTTTATAGAGCCGCTCAGGTAGATCCAACGCAGCAGTACTGAGGTCAGTCAACACACACAGGAAGCCTGTATCCACTGTACGGTGGTGAAGCCGTGTGTGTTTACAGAGACAGAAATGTCATTTCCCATCCGCACAACCTCACACACAAAGATTCTCTGTCCGACGCTCGTATGAGTTTTTGCCTGCACGTATCTGGCAGCTGTCCTTTGAACGGAGCGTGTGGACTGAGCGCACCATTAAACCTCCGAGTCTCGGCAGAAAGCTGGACACACCCTACAGTCCAAGAACCAGCCTCAAACCACACATTCCACCCCGACACACACACACACACACACATCTGGCTTTCTGTACTCCTCCTTACATATTCAGTACATATCGGGCCTTTTAACAGCCAGCTCCCTCTCACTCGTGTCTTAAGGTGTATTAGAAGTGTGTTTCTCTGAAGAAACTCTGGCTCTGTAGGTGTTTTCCTTCATTTCTTCTTATTTTGCTGTGGTCAGGATGTTTTTGGGCTGAAGCCATTTGGGCTGCAGATACCAGCCAATGGCGGCACACACACACACAAGGAAAATATAAACATTCAAGTTCAAGTCACTCCTCTCTCACTTCTCTGCCCTGCTGGCAGAACAGGGACGTTCACATAAAACCCAACAGGACAACAACACAATCTTGTAGGGATGTGAAACTGAAATCTACTCATGATTCAATTCAATTCCGATTCTTAACTACATCCGTCTAGAAGTTAGAAGGAAGTTTTGAAAGCGTTCATGAGAGATGAAGGGGTGTCTCGATTCTCTTTCGGGGCGAGGGGAAGGTCTAAGGGGAAGGGCTAAGGGGAAGGGCTAAGGGGAAGGACTAAGGGGAAGGTCTAAGGGGAAGGTCTAAGGGGAAGGACTAAGGGGAAGGACTAAGGGGAAGGGCTAAGGGGAAGGGCTAAGGGGAAGGTCTAAGGGGAAGGGCTAAGGGGAAGGGCTAAGGGGAAGGGGTCAATACTGTTTTTTCAGGTGCAGACTTAACGTCAAAGGCGTAGGAGGAGTTTTACGCTTTCACGCAGGAAACAAACATGGCACCGAGAGACTCGTACAGAACACTTTGTTTAAAGGCGAAGGGGTGGGGCTAAAGGGCTCAGTGGAAGGGCTGAGGGGGGGAATTGAGATTGGGTCTAAGTGCCCTATTCTAATCAAGTCTGGCAAAAAAAAGGGAAAAAAACTTTGTTTTGACTCAAAGTTAAATGACCTAACTAATATAATATCAAGCTATCAGCTGGTCCAGAACTGTACACACACATATACACATTGCAAATACCAGGCACACCTAGTCAATCACTTGTTAACACAAATATCTAATCAAATCAATACATTTTTCAAATGGAGACTAAAACTGAGCTAAATGTTAATGTTTGCTGGACTTAATCCACGACATGGACGCAAACACAATCCTTCATGAAAACAATGCTGCTTTATGTAAAATTAAGTTAAAAATATCAGATTAAAGGGAAACTTTAGAGGAAAAATGTGTTGCAAAAAGAGCTTCTCATAAAAAAGGCAAACAGAGGCGCAATGCACCCACATGGTCAATATTATTCCTGGCCTCAGATAGACTGAGCCGAGTGTGTGAGGGAATTACATTTAACAGGAAGTTTCTGTGTATCAATCTCCTCCTTATGACTACAGTTCTGTTTATGCATGTAAAGGATGAAAATCCATGTAAAAGTAGCTGGTGATGCTTCTTACCTGCTGCTTGTTGCCTTTGCGAGTTAGCATGACGAACTGCATGGTGTCCGAGATTTCCGAGTCGCCCTCGCTGATGCACTGCTGCCCGGAGCCGCCCTTTCTCAGCTGGCTCTTCAGCTGCAGAGGAATGGCGACGTCCAGCTGGTGCACCTTCACCGTCTCGCCGCTTCGCTGCTGCGATGATCGGAACAAAATGAGAGTGTTAGAAAGTTCTCTTTGCAGCCTTTCTCTCGCCTACTGGTGTGTTGCGGGACGTCATACCTGCAGGTTCTCCAGCATCATCTTATCCAGAGCCTGGATGAAGTCCTCGTCCTCAGCACAGGCCACGTGCTTCAGTCCACCGCCGCGGATGGTGACCTCCTGCACACAGGGGGGCTGAATTATCACCGAATATACAAGAACCTGGATTTCAAATATTCCAACGTGTTGCCATGGCAACGTGGAGGATGCACAGACGTGTTTATCTGCGGCTCTACATTCAGATGTGTGGATCTTACATTGTTTTCCTCATCAGTCTCATTTTCTTTATTGGAGTCGGTCAGGTAGTCCGTGTTCTCTTCTTCTTCCTCCTCCCGCTCCTCTTCTTCGTTGTCTGATCCCTCCTGGGGGGGGGGGGGGGGGGGGGGGTCCCAACCCCCTTTGACACACCACCACTTTTTTTTTTGTTGGGCCCCCCCCCAACCTTTTTTTTTCTCTAAACATGTAGTTCTTTTTTTCTTCTCCTTGA
>JBBBVU010000025.1:3556199-3570110 GCA_037177055.1 Atherinosoma microstoma
CCCCCCACCCCCCCCCCCCCCCCCCCCCCCCCCCCCCCCCCCCCCCCCCCCCCCCCCCCTCTCACAAATCACTTTGACATACAGCAGCTGTTTTGTGTGTTGGGCCATCCCCAAACATTGTTTTTTATATAAATATGTAAGTACTTTGTCCTTCTCCTGTATAAAAAGTGCTCCTTTGCTCCTTACAAAACGTACAACTGAGCAGGACACACGGTTTTAACAGATTATTAAACTTGTGTGAATGATATTGTGCACGCATTGTTGTGAAATTTGCAGATGACAACACGATGACCGCCATCGCTAAGGTGGCGGAGGGCCGACTTCTGGTATTTGCCCAGATTTGCCTTTAGTTATAAACATTGATGGAGTGGGTACCTCAGACTCTGTTACTGCAGAGATGCTGCTTGCCATCTTCAAGATTATTTGTCTGATTTTTTTATCTCACCATCTCTATCATGAGGACATTTAGGTACATATTTAGATAAATCTTATTATCTAAATCATTGACTGACAATTTGTCTTTAAATCAAGATGCAAGCAAAGTGCTGCGTGTTTAATAAAATCCCACAGGAAGTGCTCCTGAGTGCCCTCGCAGCACATTTCTGTCATGAATGTCCAGTAAAAACAAGAAGCTTCACTTCAGCTTGAGATAATCTCACGAGGCAGCTCTGTCTCTGAAACCAGGATTTATCCTCAAGAAAGTTTACCGAGGAGAAGCAGAGAGGCTGGAGAGGGATCCTCACATCTTCTGAGCAAAAACAGGTTTCACATTCAACCCTTTATTTTTTCATCTGAAGAAATTAAACAACTAAAATTTGCTGTCTCTGCTGGACAACTGTGTAAATATCCTCTGTTGAATGATCGAAGTCTTGCTTTCAATTACTGAAGACTGAGCAGAAGCAGTACATTTAAGGCTAAAGCTAATGATGCCTTCAGGGAAACGGCAGAAATGCAGTGCTGGGACAGAAACATGAAGATCCTTTGATAAAACAACCTAGTTGCCATTCAGGGTTAGACCTGGACTTTGACTCGTTCTGCTTCTTGTGCTGTGACAAGTTGACAAGAGCACATATTGAGAAAGACTTCATGTTGTGCTCATGATTTAATAAGGATCTGCCAAAACACACAGGAAGGGGCACAAGGTAAACACACACACACCTGTTTTAACTGCTTTTCCCGTTCTTAATGTATCTGGAAAAATCCTGACGCTTGTTCCTCTTTGCTTTCATTCCAGAAACAAACTGGGCAAGAATAAGGCTCTTTCAGTCTAACTTTCAAGCTTTCATAATGTCACTAACAAACCAAACAGAGCAGGGAAACACAAAAACATCACTAAACAAACCTGAACAGGCTTCTTTAAAGGCCCATTATATAACTTTTTAACCTTAAAACTCGGCTTTCTGGACTCGTCTGATGACACACTCACATCTATTATGTGCATTTCTAACTTTCACATCCGGGACGCCGCCTGTTGAGTTTCGCTTTGCGCATGCATTACACGCTAGCACGCAAATGTAAACAAACCGGTCGTTTTGAACGCAAGCTGGCGGATTCAGCAAAGAAACGCTAGAAGACATTATAGGAAGAAGAGAGAAAACTAAGGGAAGCCAAAGAAGAGCAAGAGTTAAGACAAGAGTCAAGAAAAGACTGTTTTTTACTGTCTGGAGAGATTTCACAGTACAGGTAGGATCCAAGCTGGATGCAGGATTAGCCGTTAATAGGAGGAATGTCACTGAGAAAATGGTCAAAGTTAAGTAGAAGCTGACCCTGAACACTGACAACAGCAGAGACGATCAACAACCTGCAGCTTGGACTGTTTGTGTGCGGTGATGTTTGGATTGAAAAGACCAAAAGAAAGAGAGAAAATTAAACTCAAGTTTGGGTGAAACTTTAGTTGGAAAAAAAGGGAATAGCAGTTAAAAGCCATTCAAATCTCTTGTGAATAAAACGAGTAACAAGCTGTTTTTCAGTCAGTTCTCAAATATTAAAGAAACTCCTCCAACAACCGGCTTTCATTTTCACCCATTACATGATTTTATTTCTAAACTGACTTAAACTGGTTCTCAATTTCTATATTGTGTCCTCATTTGAGTCTCATTTGAGTTTTGAGGCGCCAGTGATCTAGCAGCGTTTTAAGGGTTAAACAACAGGATGAAGGATACACCTTTTTATTATTATTATTGTCATTATTATTATTATTATTACAGATGTTATCTGTTGCTGTGTTACGCTAACGTCATGTAAACAGTGACGTGTGAGCTGCAAGACAGGATGAGTTGGTACACCATAACAGAAACACTCACGTCCTCTTCCTGTTCGTTCATCTCGCTCTCATTACCCGACTGCTCTTCAGTCTCAGCTCCTCCCTCCTCATCGTCGTCACCGTCGTCGTCTTCCTCTTCGAGGCCCTCGCCCTCACTCATGGCGCTGGAGCGACCGTCCCTCTCCATGGCGAGGCCTTTGAACAAGATGATCAGACATGGATGTTATTGTTGTGAGGACCAGGATGTAGGCGTGACCCGTTACGGTGTAATTAAACAACGGTGGTGACAGCTCAGAAATGAAGTCAGGGCAGAGTTGCAGATCAGGTCTTGTGTGACTGGGAGGACTGAGGTATGCCGGATCCTGGTTAAAGTATGAAAGGTAACAATGGCTCCTCTGTTTCGCTTCGAGGGGGCCTCCATCAATCACCCTCTGATCTCCTATGTTCACACAGCATGAAAGTTCTCACACACACCAGTGGTGGAAAGTTACAAGGTGATGCGTTTATAAATGCAAACTTCCAGTTTAAACCTGGAAATCTTCATTATACCCCCCTCTAACCCATCAGATTTACCTGGAGACTCTTTCAAGCCTTTGACTACCTGGTTATGAATATTATTCACATAAGTTTAAAGTATTTATCGGAGTATTTTTACACTGTTGCTTTGGTAGTTTTACTCTACTTTCTGAGCACGAGCTGCGTCAGCCTCCATTGGCCTCTGCTACGTCAGGCTGAGGGTGGAGCTGCCGTTCACATTGTTTCCTGCATTCCATGTCGACACCTTGAAACTGTGAAACAAAGCTGTGTCACTGTGCTGTTATCAGGCTGCAGAGCGGGATACACCTGCTACACAAACCTCTCTTTCCTCCTCCTCTTCCTCTCACCTGCTCATTTTATTTCACATTTCTGCATTCCTGAAAGTTTAGACTTTTAAGATGATCTTGCATTTGGACACCCTTCAAAGAAAGGGCTCAGGATATCATACCAGCCAAGCAAAGACCTCTTAAAGCACTGATTTATTTATTTTATATCTAAAGGACTTTGTACTTTATCTGTTATGTAAAAGTTAAATACCTCAAAGAATGAGAGGAACTGCAATTATATGTCACATAGTTTAGTGTGTGTGGATATTTATGGGATGTACTTTTATCCACTATGACACTGTATTGTGTTGCCGTCTGTCATTCACAGCAGTTAAAGATGGACAGATGACCTCTTGTTCTCCTCTCAGGTGTCTTAGGCGAGGTCTGAAGGACCCCAGGACTGAGCTCAAACGTTTGATGCGGGGTTGGTTAAATGGAGCAAAAGCAATCAAGCAACTTTTTTGTGTGTTAGTTTGACAAGACTTCCACCTGTTTTCTGATTGTTCATGTCGCTTTTTGGTTTATTTCTTTTCTCTGCTATAACACTATTCGCTAAAATTCTGTTGTTGTGCTGTACCTCAATTGTTGGGAGCCTTTAACTCGCACTTTTTCTCATATTTATCTGGCTAGTAGCTGTTTTTTTGCTGCAACTAACCTTCTCATATGGAAGAGAACAAACTCCGAGGACTCTCTGGCACCTCGTTGTGGATGTTTCTGTCTTTCTCCTGCTAAATGTCCAAGGACGATGAGTAAAATGACAACGGAGCACAGAAAATATTTACCCTCATCTTAACCTATAATAATATATCCCATCTGATACAGAACAGAGCATAGATTTGGGTTATAAAAACAATCCATATCAAGCAAGTTCATTTGGTCTTTTCATGCAGTTTATTGATACTTAACACTGCAGAATTTCCTGTGTGGCGTGAACATAAATCAGTCAAAGGTCTTAACTCTCCACTTTTGAAGGGTTTACTATCCCGTTCAGCAGCAAAAGTCACATATTTCAGTCTGGGCACCGTCTGTGACACTTTATTCTTTTGGCAAACACCTTGACGGCAAATCGTCAACCTCTTTCTATTCAGTTCATCCACCTTTAGCAGCAATCATTTTCTCTATGATGTAGTCAGTCTCTCTCTTCTTTACTATGTTGCTTTAGTTCATTGAGGTTTGCAGCATTTGTTTTTGTTAGAAACTGAAATAGTTATGTATTACGGAGCATTTCGACTGTGAAAAGTTCAAAATTAAAAAAAGAAAGCCCTTCTTCCGAACTAGACAGCATTGCATAGATCAACAGTGTTACGATCGTATTAAATCTGTCCATCATGTAAATACAACTTATCGGATCCCTATATCTATCGTCCATGTAAACACGTCAGCTGGAATCTCTGATCAGAGTGATTTGTAATTTTTTTTGGTCCTTTTTCTAACTGTACTGTCATGAACTTTGAGATTAAACATGCTAACTGAGGCCTGGAGAGTCTGAGATGTAGCTCAGGGTGTTTGTTTTTTTCCATTTCTCTGATCATTGCACGGTCCGATCTTGGGCTGAACTGACTGTGAAAAATCTTTCTCTCTGTAAAATGATGGACTCCAAATAGTTTGTAAATAACCGTATAACCCTTCTCAGATTGATGTGCATCAACAGTTGCTCTCTCTGAGATCATTGCTGATGTCTTTCCTCCTTCATATTGTGTCAACTTGAACGCTACACTGACAAAAAGTCTGCTTTTATAGATGTGGACTTTTGTTTTTCACACATTGCTTTAGGATTTTGGTTTAGTTTTTGTGAAATAAGTGTAATATGTCATGTTTTGTTGTTCATCTGATGTTCAATTTAGGATCTTTAAAACCTGGTAAGGACCTGATCATTTCTATTATTATGTCCTGATATGTGAAACCTTAGAAATGTAGTTATATTTTCCCCAACATTGTGAAGCGACTGCTGAGATTATGACCACCTTCTTTCGGTGCCAACAAAAACTGGAACCAGTCAGGGTGTGGACAAAGAACACCTGAGGTTTAAAGTGTCTTTCAAGTGAGTGCATGTGTTTGGTATGTGTGTGTTTCAATAAGCTAAACCTATGAGATAAAGCAGAGAGATAAGCGATGCACCCTCACCCTCAACCTCCTACACGCCAGGGAATGCTGCTCTGCGGGGTCAACAGAAGCAGCCAAACCGGAAACACCGGCTGCTGTGCAGACACTTGCATCCCTCGCATGTGTAGGATTTTCAAGCCGGATACAGACAAACCGTCTCTGGGACTGTTGTGTCCTGCTTACCAAGTTTGACGAGCACTTCCCTCTCCAGGTCGGTGACTTGTTTGATGGCCTCCTCCAAGGAGCAGCTGAGCCTCATTTTGGGCCTGAGAAGCTCCAGGGTGTCGGTGATCATGTAGTCGATATCGATGGGGAACGGGTGGTCTTTGGTCCAAACATCTAAGCTCTTTTTCCACCAAAAGTACCGCTGCAAACACACAACATCATTTCTTTGATTTTAGCAGAAAGTCTTGATGCAAACAATTCACTGACTAGAGAGGTGCTGGGAGAAAAAAAAACTTGCCTGGAAGTAGATAAGGAAACAGTCCAGCTTCCTCTTGCTGGACCCACGATCAAAGTACTGCCCGCAGGTGTCCAGCAGGGTGCACACCAGGCGAATGCGGAACAGGTGCTCTGGCGGGTCCAGCGGGCTGGCGCTGCCATCCTGATTCACCCCAAAGGAGATGAAGGAGAAGAGGGTGCGGAAAATGACGGCTGACTCCACCATGCGGTAGTTGTAGAGCTCGCCGAGGAACTTGGCGCTGCTGATCCGGCGCTGGTTGAACTTTGGCTGGTTGACCTGGAAAATGACCAGAGGTGGACAAAAATATTTAGAAAGCAAATCTAAAAGTTAAAGTCCTGCTGAAGACAAGTTTGGACAGAAAAAGATCATTCAAGTCGAGGTGCAGTTCATCCAGGTTGAGGTCTGGACTTTGACTGGTACATGTCTACACCTTGATTCTTTTCTTTTTCAGGTCACTCTGTGGATCTGCTGCAGTGTTTGGGATTATTGTCCTGTTGCACGAGCCAGTTCCATCCAAGCTTTAGCTCTCAGACAGATGGACTCACATCTGACTCTGGAATACTTTGGTATCCAGAGTTCATGGTCCACCTTAGAAAGTCATTTCAACTGTGTAGCATCTGTTGATTAGCTCTAGCTTAAATGATATGAAAGACTGTAAAATGTCAATTTGAGGCTAAGAAATCTATCCATCCCTTTTCTTCTTTTTATCCAAGGTTGAGACATGCAGGCAGCAGGTTCAGGAGGGAGACCCAGATATCCCTCTCCCCAGTGACACTCTCCAGCTGGGATTAAAAGGTTTTCCCAGGCTAGAAGGGATATATAATCCCAGGTCATCCTCCCAGTAGGATGTGCCTGGAAAACATCCAAGGGGAGGCGACCAGGAGGCATCCAAATCAGATGTCCTGAGAAGAGCTATTTTTTTCTAAACTGCAGTGAAGTAAAACAATGAGCAGAATGACACAACAGTCATTTAACAGCACTACTCCACAGGCGGTGCAGAGGAAGAAGGCCCTTCCTAACCTGGTTGATAGGTTGGAGAAAACAAGCTAGTTGTGGTGGTCTGGGCCTTCCGGATCCTTCTCAGGGGAGGTGTTTTGGACACAGACAGATCCAGGACTCCCTGGAGAGATTGTATCTCTAAGCTGGAAGCTGGAGGAGCAGCTCAGACTGTTGCACCCGATAAAAAGCAGAAATAAGATGGATGGATGGATGAGTGGAAAGGTCTGAATGATAAGTGACTGAGTGTGTTCAGGACGTATTGGTCAGTCAAAGTCATCAAGCTCATCTATTCTCACTGAGATCATTACAAACATGCTGTTTGCTGGAAGATTCTGTTTACTGCTTATATACAGGAAACTTGATGGGGGGGGGGATAAGTGCTGTTTTTCCCTGTCGACTGGATGACCATCAGCGGTTGTTTTGTTTACATTTACAAGCCTGAGAAACTGCAGGCTGTTAATGATCTAAACATGAAGATCTGCACTTATTCAGACTTCATCTGGGTGCTGCAAACTCTGGAAGTCAATAAGATGCTTGATTTACTCCCATGGCCTTTTTTAAGAGCAGAAAACTAGAACAACTGAAGTTTTAGGCTGAAATAAAACAGAGCTATAGTTTTAAATGCACGCTGGAGATTGTTTACATGTTCTCACTCTTCCACTGGATGGAACCGGTTTAAGCGTGTGGGACAAAGTGACAACATTTGAACTCGTGAAGTTGTCAACGTTGTTTTTGACACGTAGCTGCACTCAGTCTTCACACCAGTGACAGCAACGACAAGTTTTCCTTTCAGTCGTACATCCACGTGTCAGTCATGATCAGCATCTGGTTTTCTTTGTATTCCTTATCCTTGGTTGCACCTTAGCTCACCATTCTGATTACTCCAGTTCATCTGCAGCATTAATAGGAACATTTCCAGTGTTTGATGCACATTTATTATTTCATCAGTACAGATTTTCACTGTATTTTCAACGTAGTAGCAGCTGACAGAGCATTAAATATTGCAGCTGAGTTCAGCAATTCGTTAAATGCTGCAAACTCTTCTGCAATGTGATCATCTCCATATTTAGAAATTAATAAATGGTCCAAAAGTATCAAAGTTCATCTATTTTTGTAACCCATGCACGACTTTAAAAAGATGGAATTAATAGAAAAGAGAAGTATATGATCAAATATGACATGAAAATAATCCATGTGAAAGTTGGGTGATGATTTTAAAGCCAGTGATAAGAGAAAATATTAAAGTTAAAGCTCCAAAGTCAACTTTTACTTTCTTTAAAAAGCTTTACAGTGAAGTTGTGTTCTTTAGGTGGGGCATTAAGTCTTTAGGGACTAATCAAGCCCAGCCAGAGGCAGACAAAGCGGTTAAAGTCAGTGTGAACTGAGAGGTCACGGGGTCTGAATGCAGGAGGGACGGTGAAAACGTGCAGCGCGAGTTAAAGCGCCGCATGGACGCGCTAAAAATTTTCCATTTGTTTGTGCATCTTTCAAGGCTTCGTGTACTTTGGGCAGCGAGCTGCCAAAACACTGCAGGTGCAGCTCAACCTCATTTTCCATTGCAGGAGAACAAGAACTGCAACTCAAATAAACCTTCAACAGAAACCGAGCAGCGAGCAGGCTGAAGTCTTTATGCTGCAAGTTGAAAGGGTTCAAACATGTAACATGGGGAAAAGTTCTGTTTAAATCGGTTTATTTCCTGTGCTTTTCATTTCCTTCATTTTATTTCCTGATGCAGGTTGCATGAAAAAACGGGTTTTCTGAAATAAGAGTCATCTTTCCTGCCTGGATGCTCTTTGTGTGAGTCAGAACTTCACTGATGAAGCCAACATCGTACATTTTACTCATTCTAAATGGAGCGTTTGTGTACTTAAGAGATTTTATGGAATTGTGAGGTTGATTGCAGGTGCATCAAAAGTCTTCACTATTAATTTAATCCAACAATTACTGTCCTTCATTTTCCTCCTGCTTTACTGTCCTGCTCAGATGTTTGTGGCAGGCTTTGCTTTATTATACACGTGTAATTCGGCTAAGAGCCTTCGCGGTGATCCTCGGGCATTCAGTCCAGTTTGTGTCTGTTAGCAATCTTTAGTAAACATCACTGACTCAGCAGCACACCGTTCAGCTCTCCCCCATTCTCCATTACATTCTCCCTGATTCTGACTCTTTCCTGGTCACTGTGCCCCATCAGGGAAATAATTATCAGAACACCCTGCAGGTAAACAGCAGGATGCAAACACTAAAGACACTTCTAAATTTCTTTACCAAGTTATCCAAAACACAAATCCTAATCACTGCATCTTTCTTTACCTCCATCCCCAGACGGATGTCCTCCAGCACTCCGTCCACCACATGGATGCCCACGTCCTCCTGGTAGGCCACCAGGCCAGCCAGCAGGTTGGCCACACAGTGGATGCTGTTGTACTTGACGTTCCAGATGTTGACCATGCAGCAGATGAGGTAGCCCTTCACCTCGGGGTCCTGCCAGGGCAGCTTGCGCATCTGCCTCAGCACCTTCTCCGTGGTGACCTTGGACAGGTCCTTGTAGAGCAGCTTGCGGATGTACTCCTGCAGCGGCGGCCTTTTCTTCTTCACCGTTTTCTCCATGGGCGGGGGGTTGCAGTAGTAGTAGGCGTTCTCCACCATGGTCACATAGCGCGCGTCCAGATGCTGCGCCTGCTTCTTACGCATCATTTGTTCCTGGAACGCACAAAGGATTTAACTGAATATCATGAGGAGTTATGAGCTCCAACCAAGCCATTACTTCTACTTCTCATGTTCATATTTCTGTCCTTCGCTTCGGCTCAGCTGATGCAGAGCAATGATGGTTTGTACTGACCAGCAGGACGCTGGTGCGCAGGTGAGAGTCTGGGGACCTGAAGAGGAATCGGCCGCAGGTCTCCAGCAGCGTGCAGGCCATCTCTATGTGGTGATGGGTGAAATCGGACAGCAGCATCTGTTGAGCCAAACACACAAGCACACACACGTTTAATAACTTAGCATCACGCAGGACTTTCTCACCAATAACAAAGAACCTGTTGGTGCTGATTTTAAAGTCAGGGATGCTCGCCAGAACTGAAAAGGTTCTTCGTGTATTTACATTTCACCTGGTTAAATTAAACTTGTCCCAGGAGTTTATTAATAACCTGGCAGATAGACATGATTTATTTGGATTCGCACACAGAGAGTACATGAACTTTCAGAAAGAGGATCAGGAAAAGTCTGATATGACATTGTGATGTTAATATGCAGAGAGAAATGGAGCTTATAGACTAGCTGCTCCACTCAGCCTACTGATGATCTAAGTAGGTCTGTCTCTGCTACAGGTGGTGATGTGCCCCCTTTCAGCTTGCTTATTGGGCTTTTTCCAGCTTAATCACCAGTTAAAACAATTAGCTGCAAACAGTCAAATGTGAAACCATTTATTTTTGGTTTTAACTGAGATTCCCGCTGTCCCCATGGTTACTGACTTCTTCTGTATACCTGTTAGGAGCACTTAGTCCAACTGGAATCTTAAAGCTTTCTAAGTCAGACTAACACACCCAGATGATGGAGTTGGGAGGCAAACTTCCTCTGCATGTTTACTTTTTAACTTTACAGGGATCTTAAACCAGATTAACATGTTAAGATGCATTTTAAAAATTTACTTTTGCTAAAAAAAAATTACCATTACTTCAAATTCAATCCAAACATACTGAATAATCACACTTGTTTTATTAAATATTGTATCAACTCTCCTTTTTTATATGAAGAAATAGTTAATGTAGAGCACAAGAGATCTTTTCTGATTCAACAACATGGTTGTATGAAGCTTTTTGGTAGTTATTTCTAACCAATTAGAGACACATAAGTTTCATATCCACGTCCCTCCATCCATCCATCCATCCATCTTCTTCAGTTTATCCGAGGTCAGGTCAGGAATGAAACAGGTCAAGGAGGGAGACCCACACATCCATCTTCCCAGTGACACTCTCCAGCTCCTCCTGGGGAGGATCCCAAAAGTGATATATATCTTCCCTCCATCGAGTCTTGGGTCTTCCCTGGGGTCGCTTCCCAGTAGAACGTGCTGGAAAACCTCTGAGGGGAGGCGTCCTCATCAGATGCTTGAACGTCCCTCACCAAGCTTCCTCCGGATGTGTGAGCTCCTCACCTGATCTCTAAGGCTGGGCCCAGCCTCCCTCTGAAGAAGGCTCATCTTCACACACTTTCTGTCACTACCCAGATCTCATGACCTTCTGTGAGAGTCGGAACGTAGATAGCCCAGATCAGATCTCTCTTCACCTCATTACTGCTGATGAAGCACCGATCCGTCTGTCCGTCTCTCGCTCCATCCTTCTATCTGAACATTTTCAGATGCTTACTCTTGAGACAAAAACTCAATCCCAGCCTGGAGGGACCACTCCACCCTTTTCCTTATCAGCGTGTGCTTCCTAACGGGTGTCAGTGGCAACACAGTGATTGGAAAGAGAGGTACCGTCCCACTTAACAGATACACGTATATCTAACTCTACGCCTGCCATTCTGCCTCTCTGCATCACAAACAGGACAGAAAGGTGCATCTGTCCCACCTTGTTTGCCTGAGAATGGCTAAAGTTACATCCTCGGCTTCCTGACACAGCTCTCTGTGTGTTACACAAAACCTAACAAACACTCTGCTGAAACATTTATGTCCATCAGCGCGGAGAGAAACTTTCAGACTGTGATTTTTCACCTACCTTGAGACAATGAAGCGTGTCTGTTTTCGAGAACATCTTGAACTTGGCCAGCTCCCCGATGAACCTGACTGTTTTATTTTTGGTCTCTATGTTGATCTGGTCCTTCTTCCGAATCTATAAGGACACATTGAACGCATCGATTTCTTTCATAATACTGTCATAGGAAAAAAAAAAAGAAGACGAGGAGACAAACCAACACATCCTGCAGATATTACGTATCGGAATTTAATACTGGTGTCCTAACTGGTTTAATAAGCATTTTATCAGACAATAGAGGACGTACGTGAAACCTGAAGTCTCCCTTCAGCATGGAGCAGAGGTCCTCAGCCACGTCAGACATGCAGGGATGCAGAGTTGCCACCAGGCGAGAGTAGAAAGGCAGAAGATCCAACCTGCAAGAGGAGAATGAGTCAGCGCTCCACTAACCTTCAAACCAGAACTCAGGATGATAGCACCCCTCTGTGGTTCAGCAAGGTATGAAATATGCCAGATGTTACTCAATAATCAATATTACTTATTTTATTTATTCATTTTTTCATTTTTTCATCTAATTCATTTTATTTTATTTTTTATTCTTATTTATTTCATTTTAATCTAATTCATTTAATCTATATTTCATTTATATTTTTCATTTAATTTTAATCTAATTTTAATTTAATTCATTAAATCTATATCTAATTAAATTAATCTATATTTTTTATAGTGTTATGATTAATTTCAATTAAAACAATTATTTTTTCCCATTTTTCTGTCAGGCCTTTTTCTTTTTTAATGTATTAATTTATAAAATCAATGAACTAATCTATTTATTCATTTAAATCTTATTGACCTTTCCGTTTCTATCTATAAATGATTTCATGTATAGACACTTGGCAAATAACTATATGTCAAAAGTGGGACAAAAAACATTACGGCACTTAAATATTATGGTCTGTTTAAATGTTGAAATGATTTTTTTTTAAATAAAAAGGAAAAAAAAAACAATAGGTAAATAAATAAAATCTATTATAACCGCATAATTCCCATTTTAGAGATCAGTAGCAACCTCCTGCTGCTGTTGTATGAAAAATAAAGTACTTTTCATTTTCTGCTTGTTAACAGTAAATCCAGTGTAAATTTGTGGAGCTACTTTCTTTATATTAGGAGAAAATAGAAAGTAACATTAAGCTTAGTTATATTTACGATGTTTAGTCTTAGACTGCTGACAGTCCTACCTTTGCCTGGGGACAGTGAAGAGCGCCCGGACAAGCTTCCTCCTGTTAGATTTGGTGTTCATATTCATGCAGAAGTCCATGGCCGCCTGCAGGAATTTAAGGATCTCAGATTATTTCATGAAAACAACCAGCTGGGACAGATCTGTGTATATGCTCGAGCAGACTGGACACTAAAGGCTCGTTTGCCATCACCTTGTCGATGAGGTCTCTGTTGACACAGTTGGGGAGCTGCTGGATGAAGGCATCCACAATCAGCTTCAGGTGGGACCCCGTGCTGGCCTCCTCGTCCTCTTGTTCTGCACATAAACACAGAAGCTCCTTAAAAATCCAAAAGTTACGTCCCTAAAAACAATCCTGGTTATAACACTAGTCAGAACTGAGCATCATGTTCCTCTCTAGGAGGCGCTCATGATTCATGTGCACTAGATTTATCCTCCGAGCCAACAAACGTGAGGGAGGTTCACATAAAGAAGAGTGGGACCAAACATGAGCTGCATCCTTCTGCTGTGGAACAATGTAGATTAAACATCAGAAGTTAGGAGAACTTACCACCAAGTAATAAGAGCTGTTTTTAAGAACCAGTTTAACAACCTCTCGGCTTTTATCAGATGATATCATTAAAGGTCAAAGTTCAGAGGCTACATCAGCATCTAAAAACAGTCCTTGGAAGTGGGTCACAGGTAGTTTGATACTTTTCAATGAAGAGGTATGAAAATAATTTAGCATTTACTTAGCAACTGTTACCCTACGGCTGAAATTTTAAAGGAAATGTGTTTCTTTAACTATCAGATCACATCAGAGGCAAACAAAGTGTGGATTGAGAGGAGAAAGCATGATCTTGGCTTCATTTCTATTAGCTGACAATTTATAGTGATTCCATTCATATACGCTCACTTAATTAGCTCCACCAGTTCAACTACTTCTTAACACAAATATCTAATCAGCCAATCACATGGCGGTAACTCAACACATTTAGTCCCGTAGACATGATGAAGACGACTTGATGAAGTTCAAGCTAAGCTTCAGAATGAGGAAGAAAGTGCTTGAACGTGGCATGGTTGTTGGTCTGAGTATTTACTGGGATTTTCACACACAAGCATCTCTAGGGTTTACAGAGAATGGTCCAACCAGACTGGTTGGAGATGATAGAAAGGCAACAGGAAGTCTAATAAGCACTGGTTCCAACCAAAGTATGCAGAACAGCATCTCTGAACACTCAACACGTCCAACCTTGAAGCAGATGGGCTGCAGCAGCAGAAGACCACACCGGGTGCCCCTCCTGTCAGCTAAGAAC
>JBBBVU010000025.1:3570210-3584732 GCA_037177055.1 Atherinosoma microstoma
TCCATCCCTTTCTGAGCACAGTGGAGCATCTTCTGATGGCTACTTCCAGCAGGATGATGCACCATGTCACAAAGCTCCGGTCCTCAAGGGCCAGAATCCTGCAGGTTTTCCATGTGTCCCTGCTCCAACACACCTGATTCAAATCAATGAGCCATCGAGCAGAACTCGACAGGCTGTTGGATCCATTTAATTTGAATCAGGTGTGTTGAAGCAAGTTGAAAACCTGCAGGACAGCGGCCCTCGAGGACCGACTTTGGACACCCCTGGCTCAGATCATCTCCAACATGACCGTGAGTTCACTGTACTCAAAAGGACAATACATACTCTTATCTACATGCCTAAACAGCAGGAGTGTAAGGATACCAAATCAACTTTTAAAATAGAGACGTGCTTCCTTAATTCTGCACACTCCAGTCCAACAAGAGGCTCGTGCTTACCTTGCTCATCCAGCAGCTTTTTGGCCAGTTCTTCATTCTCCACCTCGTCTGCTCCCTCCAGTTCAAGAGGCTCATCTGTGATGTCCAGAGCTTCCAGCTCCAGCTCCAGCTCTTCTGTAGTGCTGGCCACATCCTTCCCCTCTTTGCCATCTGAAGCCAACAGCAGCAGCAGCTCAGTCAGAATAAACTCTCTTTATTTGTCTTGAGAATGACAAAACATTTACCTTTGGCTTCGTCCTTGTCTTTCCCCTGGCTGCTCTTCTCGTTGTCCTTGAAGAGGATGGCAGGAACGAAGGCCTTCAGGTCCACCAAGTTCTCGTAGAAGTTACGAGCGTCCTCGTCCTCCCAGATCCCTCCTTCCAGGTCGTACTCGCCGGGTTTCCCAGGGGTGAAAATATCGATGCCGGGACCGTGCTCTGAGAGATGGCAGAGAAGAAACATTGCAGGAAAAGAGACAACCAGGAAGGGCTTAACTGGTTGTGGGACAGAGAAAGTGACACACCTTCCTGCACAGTCTTGTCTTGAGGAAGGTCTGGCATGTTCTCATCCAGCAGGTCGGCCAGGGACTGAGTGTTGGCCAGCAGCTTCTGGTAGGAAGTGGCGAACTCTTCATACTGCTTGTGCCGGTCCTCGCTCAGCTCACCTTTGGAATGCAAGATGCGCCTGAAGAGGAAAACGTCTCGATCAGAGTTCAGAAACAAGGAAATAAATAAATAAATAAACTAAAAGGCCACCCACTCACCTGTTCTGCCTCTCAATGTTCTGCAGCTCCCGGTGGTCCTTCTTCAGGTGTTTGGTGAGGGACGTGAAGTACTCACGCAGGATGTTCTGGAAGGGCTGCTGCTTCTCCGTGCTGATGATCTCGCTCGGAGGGAAGCCCAGGCCGAACTTCTCCGCTGCTAGTTTCACCTTTCGGGGCACCAGCCCGGCGATGTCGTCTCCACAGTGCTTGCAGAAGCTGATGACCACCGACACGTGAGTGTGCGTCTCCCGGTCGGTCCCGATGATGTTCTTCAGCTGCTCGTAAATGAGCGAAAGACCTTCTTTGTCTGTGAAGAGGCCGACGATGGTAAGCTCTGCGATGAAGCGCAGGTCGGTGCGCAGTTTGCTCACGTTAGGCGCCTTCTCCTCCTTCCTCGCTTCAAAGTGCTTCTTCCACGACTGCAACAGCAACGGAGCGAACTCGGCGTAGCGCTGGTGGAAGAGGGAGCACAGATGCACGGCGCAGCCGACGTCGGAGATCTTCAGCTTGGCCTCCACAACGGAGCTCACGGCCTCGCCGATGTACTTGCTGAGGTTGAGCGAGGCGAAGTCGTTGGAGAGCGCGTCCCGCTGCTGTTCGGTGAGCGTGCGCAGCTTCTTGACGAAGGCGGTGTTCTTTTTAAGGCTGGAGTCCAATCGGCTGAAGAAGGCCTCTTCAGGACGACCTTCATGGGCGCTCTGGTTCTTGCTGCGGAGCTCCTTCCTGCAATGATGGCGCTCCCAGGCTTCCTGGTGCAGCTGATGCCCTTCTTCCTTTTCCCTATGGAAATTAGTTTTAAAGAACATTCAAAAGAGAAAAGATGATAAATAAAGAGCAGAAAAAACACATTTCACCTCTTATGGCTCAATTAATTTCCACTTTTGCTTTCCACTGCAGACAGAACCCCCCCCCCCCACACCGGGCGCTGACACATGGCAGCCCACGGTGCTCTAGTACATCTAGAGATGGGTCGAACTCAGAGCTGAATCTACCAATCAGGATTACTGAAGTAAAAATGATTATTATTTGCTATAATTATTATCATTTAATAGTTTATAGCATGAAAATGAGCAGTTTCTCCTTAAACAGATACAAACAGATACCACTGTTTGACTTTTACCACTGAAGAAACTTTAAGGACATTTGATTAATCCCGTTTACATTTTCATTAAAGTTAAATCAGCCTGAGACTTCATAAAAATATGACAGAGCCGTCAATCACTTACTTGAGAAGAGCAGCCTCCTCTTCACGTTGTCGTTTGGCCTCCTCTTCTAGAAGCTTCTTCTCCTGCTCTTCCTGCTGTCTTTTTTCCTCTTCCTCCTTCTTCTTCTGCTCTTCCTCAGCTTTCTGCTTTTCCTCTTCTTTCTTTTTCCGCTCCTTTTCCTCCTTCTTCTTTTTTTCTTCCTCTAGGCGCTTCCTCTTTTCCTCCTTGTTGCCATCTTTTTTGCCACACGCTTTGGCCTCGTCTTTTGCTTTGTCTCGGGCGGATGCTGCTTTTCTCTCACCCTCTCTGTCCTTCTCCTTGTTGCTGAAGGGGCAAGCGTCTTTCTCGTCCATGTTTACTGAGCGCTTGCGTTCAGCAGGCATACTGAAGAAAGACAAGAAGAGGTTGCTCAACAAAACGTACTGCTGCTCTGAGGGTGTTTTGTCAGTCTTCTGTAGAAAGAAATTGTACTTAACTATATAAGCCATTTGCATTGATGCTTGCACATTTCAATAAATCACACCTGCTTTCCATTTTACTCAAAAATAAAAAAGGAGTTGGGATAGCAAAATAGTTTTGCAGAGTACTGTATAAAGTGTAAGGACCTTGGTAAAATTCAACATAAAGGAGCTGTTAGAACATCAGGGCTCTCAACTCTCACACATTGGGCGTGAGACACACATTTTTCAGCTTGTTCACACGCCACACGTAGCATCGCTGAGAAATCACAGGACAATGCCACGCCGGAGAAGTCCAGTGTATTGCACGCACCAATAGTACTACAAGTCCCACAATGCACTGCGCTGGCAGGTCAATCAAAAGCCTGCAGCGGGAGTCTGTGCAGCTCTTGTGTGAGCTAATCAGCATAAAGATACAGGAGGAAACTGATGCAGGTGAGCTGAATCACACATCAGGAATCATAGTGTGACAAAGTCTTGGAAATGGAACATGTAATGAGCACCAGAACCGAATTGTTTACTTTATAAGTGACAAATGTTCAGTTAAAGCTTTATCTTCAGGAGTTAACCCTCAGAAGTCTGTCAGATTACACGTTTCCAAAGCACCGTGACTAAAAAACTAGAGCTCTGCTGTTAAATTCATAACTAAATGGAGATTTTAAACTCTTACAGTTTTTGTTTGACTTTGGTGAACCGAGTAAAACCAGAGATATGATCATTTGAATTTGACGGTACAAAAATAATAATGTGAGTATTGAAGTGGGGTGTTATAGGATGGTCAGGCTCATTCCATATTCTCGTCATTGATTAATTTAGTGTTTCATGTTGTTTATAGATAAAAAATGGTCTAATAAGCTGTTAGTTCCATTTTCTAGTGGGAATGTTATCATTAGAGCAATGGAAAGCTGCAGATAAAGCCATAATAAAACTAATTCAACCAATTGTTCATTTATTTACTGAGTAACTTTGGTTTAGCTATAAGCAATTACTTGTTCAGGGTTCAGTGTGTGCAATAAGGTCCTTTGTACTCACTTTTAAATAAACACTGAACCAGTCTGGCCCTTGACTTGACTTTTTTTTTTTTTAATTATGACCCACTGTCCATTTGAGTTCAACACCTCTGCCCTGTTCTAGAAAGCTCTACTGAGCAAAAACCTCCATGAAACATCAGACAAAGGCAGCAGGGTCTGATTAAACCAGTTTGATGTAATTAAACAATCATGATTTAAATATTCCATAAAAATCTGCTTTTATATGTTTTACTATTTTTTATATTAATAAATATTGTAACTACTGCTATGTTACGTGAATACTGCTGTTAAAAAGCAGATTAAATTATTAAAATGAAAAATATGAAATATAATACTTTTGATTCATTACTGAATTTTGTGCGTAACAATACAATTAATTGTAATTATGAATTTTAAAGTTGTCTAGCACTATAAGCTACATATTCAGTCAGTTGTCTGAATGTAATTGTAATATTTACTTTTGTTTTATTTTCTTAGACACTTATCTTTATTCTATTCTATTTCAAATTTTATTATTATTAGATTTTTTTATTGTACTTTTTCAATCTACTGTTGCTGTTTATGTTAGTGTGCAGAGTTAAGGCGATACCAAACACAGAAAATGTCATTGCTAGTAATGCTGCATGTTATTATGTGGTATATAACAATAAAGAACCTTGAATCTTTAATCAATCATTGCATTTATTCATCTCAGATATCAGGGAAGAAGCAACTCAGCATATTTATCACATCTCACTCTCAAAAGTTGAAACCTCTGAAACATTACAAGCTGGCAATCTCTTCCACGAACAGTGAACACACGCAGGAAGTATAATCTTTAACACATAATTTCAACTGTATATGATATTTTTTCATTAATCAAATTAAACTCACCTAAAATTAATATAAACACGAAAAAAACGGGTCGTTTAAAACTAATTGGAAACTCGTTCAAATCAAAACCTTTATTAGTAAGCAACACGTCAGGTCACCTGTCTGCTTAATATAATAAAAAATAAATAATAAAGTAGGCTACACACCCACGCAGGAGCTTGATGGCTAACACCGTCTGCTAGCCATTTAGCTCAACTGACGTGTTTACAATTCAAACATACGCTATTACCTGTTAACGATGAAACCGTGGAACAAGTTTAAGGTTAATTTAGAAAAAAGTAGCTCATTTTTTAATATTGTGGACAGGTGATAATGTTTAAATACGTTTACAAATTCTTAGCAACACCACAGTTAGCGTTAGCGTAAGCTAGCGCGTTTAGCCTTAATGAAACCAGTATAAGCAGATATTTACATAATTAAATTGACCGGTAGTAATGTCGAGGCATTAAAGTGAAGTATTAAAATTATACATCGGAAATATACACTTTGAAAAGAAGAACATATATGATTAATGCCGTAAAATGGAGAGTTTTTACCTGCTATTGGTAGCAAAACAAACATCGGTCATTGGTTTCCGTGTGAACCCAAGTAGGACCCGTGATGTTGGTTCCACAAACTATGCCTTACTAGAAATATCGTTAATGATTCCCAGTTATGGTCCAGTTTTTTCGGCACAAAGGATAATATTTTATAAAGTTTTTTTAGTTAAATGTTTTTTATTTTGGTACACTGAAATTGTGTCAGCCCAACAGGTAAAGCTTACGCCGTTAATGTTCTTATCTACCTTGAAATTTTTATTATAACAAAATTAAGATAAATAAATAAATAAATAAATAAATGTCTGACGTCCAACACGGTAATGTTGCAGCCTGTTGGGGTACTTCTTCCTGTTCTCTTGCCCCTGTATTTTAGGTGTTATCTTTTTCTTTTTTTCTTTTTGCTAAATGACTGTAGAATAGAATAGGTTGCACATTTCTGTCTCATCTCCTTTTTTACTTATAGGCTAGATTTTCTCTATAAAGAAAATACCTGTAATCCTCAAGAAACACCTCTGCAAAAATACAACAAAGACATTTACAAACGTGTGGATCCATTTGTTCATGTGAAATAATGATAATTTTAAAAAAAGGTTTGTGAAGGGCAACATAATTGTGGATCAACATGACACTGATCTCATTTATCAAAGTGTTGAGTCAAACTAAATCCATTAAATTTACCTCAAGTAAAAAATGGTTCAAAATGAAAACCAGATCAGATTCTGAGGTGGTTTTGCTTGCTCTCTGGGGACCGACAGGTATTTTTACACACACATTCCTTTCAACCATTCATCCAAAGTTTCCAGGCGGAGTGTGTGAGTGAATCAGGGTCACTGTTGTAACTTTATGGACACGGCGTGAATGAAACACCCACATACAGCAAGACCGCTCTGGATGCTGAACAGGAGAGCCCTTCACAGAAAAACTACATCACAGACGTGGTTTGGAGCCTGCCTGACAGTCTCTTCCACAGAGAGGATTTGTTTACCTGAAGATCTGGGGGAGAGACACGGAATCAGTTACCATGGTGATAGAGCCACACTTTCTACTTTCAGAGACATGAACAGCATTTGGATGTCTTCCATGGTTACAACACTTCCTGCTGATGCTATCACAGGATGACAGAGATGTAGTGTAAGCATTATGCTGTCTGTCTACTGATGAGCCCTGGATGCAAGCCTACAGCTGTGGACAAACTGGTGACCAGTGCATCAATCGGTGGCACTATAAAGGACTGCTCTGCTTGCCTGTAGCCAGAGCTGATCTGAAAGCAACCAAATATTCACCATTTTTTAAAAATAAATTATGGAGTTTCTCTCAAACTTTTTTTGGTTAAAAGTAAGAATTTTATTTGAACAAGTTATTGAACAACTTAAAATTTTGTAAACAACCAGCAGGGATCATCTCAACTGATTGGACCTCGTGATCAGACTGGGCTTTGAAAGAGTCCCTTCACGTGTCGATCTCAACGATGGATTTGGACCCCTCTAAAGGAGGTAAAACATGTATCTGAAATGTTTCTCAAAAAGAAACCCGAGCTGTCAAAACAGACAGAAATCAATAAAAAAATCAGACCGGTAGCTGCATGAAGCAACAAGCGGCCAGAAAAACTGAAACTCTTTAGACTGTAAACAAATCTACGTAATCACACGCTACAGAAACTTTATAAAGAAACAGCAAATCACTGAAACATGAACTTATTTTGTGCAGTGAAATCAGACGACTTCCGGAGCTGTAATAGATCCACTCCAATCCTCAAACCTGTTTTTTGTTCTTTATAAAACACTCAACTTTAAGCAAGTGGATCAGAAAAACCTGTCATCCAATGGTGTGACTGGGTGCACAGCAAATATAAACTGGCAACTTAAACTTTCAACGAATTTTAGCAACTTCATTAGCTGGTGGAGATTTTCACAATCATTAAAAAGAAAAAAGTTAAATGCAAAATCAAAAGAAAAATGTCTGCATCACACTACTTGTAGGCATTTAGCTTTTGAGGGAAATGTAATTTGGATTTAGGCTCATAGCTTGTTTGGAAATATTCTGTGGAGGTATGATGATTATGATTATCTCAGCCGTAGCCAACCGTCTCGGTGTCAACAGCAAACGGTCCGTTACTTTCATCGCGTGGACATTTTGAAGGTGCAGCCAAGAAATGAAATTAATTTACTGGAAATGATTCTGTTTCCACAAAACACTTTAGATCAGCGACAAGCACCTCGACAGGACTTTACTAAGACAAAATCATCTGTTTGTGTTTGTTATTCTTTCCCTCCACACACTGTACCTGGTCTGAGTGTCAAAAACCAGAAAACCATCTCTGAAACATTATTATTACTGTTATTATTATCATTAATAAAACTATTCATATTTAGTCACTGAGGCAGACTGTGGCAGCAGCAGTAGCAGAGGAAGGTCTGACGTCTTCTTTGATCATCTGCTTTGTGAGAAAAGCCGAGGAACCAAACCGAGGAACCAAACCGAGGGCCATCCAGTTCATCACCAACCTGCTGCCAACGGCTGCGGGGAACTCTGCAAACAACCGAGGACACGTCTGTCTTTCCTGAAGCCGAATGCAGAAAGTTGTGCGTATTCTTTTATCCGCCTGATATAAAACCAGTTATGTCTTTTTTTCTTTGTTTCATTGAGTATAAAAAGCTGCTTTTCATCTCAGCACTTTGAAGTCCAGCTGCTGATGGGATCGGCTTCAGTTTCCCCTCCATTCTAACCTCAGCATTTCTGAAGATTCATTGGAAGAGAACCGCGATCAAACTGTTGCTTCTTCTAAAAGAGATTCTCATCATAAAAATAGAAACTATATAAAGAGGTCTGTGCGTGCGGTCACACGGCGAGTGGCCGACGACAGAAGTCTGTGCAGCTGATTGACGGGTTAGTGAGTCTACGGTCTCTGAGCCAGCCGACTCTTCCCCTCTTCCTGTTCCGCCAGCTTGAAGTGAGTGTAGGACAAGATTCCCACCAGAGTGCAGAGGATTCCCAAAGCCTGAGTGAGACGGAAAGAGACGAAGAGTTAATGCTGGTGTCCACCTTTGCTGGTTTAAATGATCAGAGCAGCACAGACAGACTCACCTGGTTGAGTGAAAGTGGGTCGTGGAAGAGCAGGTATCCTCCGATCAGAGTGATGCAGAACTTGAAATGACCGAACATGTTGTAGCTGAGAGCCAGAGTAAAGGAGACAACACTTAACTCTACATAACCCACTGTTTCCTTTTCATGGAAAGGATTCATGGAAAAGAAAAGATAGAAACGAAGCTCCTCAAACTGAGTTAAATCAGGATTATTCATTAACTTGAAAAGAATCAAACTTCCATCACCCTCAATTTTTCTATTTATTTAGAAGATTTTTATCTTTTTCAAAAAGAACAGAATTATATTTTTATTGCTCTTTGATAAAAAATAAAAAAAAAAAACTTGACGAAAGCGTAAACATCATCAAGAAGTTCTGAAACCCGTCAAGAAACACTAGAAATATATATAAAAATAAACAAAGGATACGTGACAGCGGAGGTGTTTCCAATGATCCAGTAGATGGACAGGTTGACCAGGAACGCCACCACGCCAGAAAACAGCACCGTCACCTAGGTAACAAGAAGCCAAACAGTTGTTACAGTCAAGCATCCACCAAACATCTTAGCTTAAATCCAAAGTCAACCATTCAGCTCGTGTTGAATCTGACCAGAGCAGGGAGAGACCACGGTCCAAAGATCCCTCCGTCTCCGGCCAGAGGCTCGAACATGGGGATGATGCAGAGCAGGATACCTGAGGACAGAGGAGCCTGACAGAAGAGTCTCAGCGTTAGTTCTGCAGCCATCATCACTGGAAGTATGAAGAAAAACCCCGACGAGATGACCCGTATCTGATCTGTAGTACAGCCCATCAATGCTTCACCAATTCTATCAGTATCAGCTTTCTTTTAATGTCAATATAATATACAAAAAAGTGGATTGTTATTGTTCTTATCTGCTAAAACCGAGAAATTCTGACACTGCAGTTCAAATAAAGTCTAAAAGTAGAAGCCATTTGTCCTAAATGAAGAACAAAAGGCCCAAAATCAGCACTGACAGGTCCTAAAAGGAGACAAATGAATGCAGTAACTTTAGAGTCAAATTCCAGTAGACTGAGTGAAGGGGAAAGTATGAACATGGACCAAACCAAGCCCCAAAAACAACCAACAAGTCAAGACCTGAAGGAAAGACCAAAAAGTCCTAAATAAAAGAAGAAAGAGAACTAACTAGGCTTATTGCACATAATATTGTCTCAAGTTAACTTCAATGGAAACACCAACAAGAACCGGTCTAAAATATAATCTCAGGTCAAAACCAATAAACTCCGGATGAAGTATGAAGCAAAGAGCAGCCGGTGAGAAGTCAGCTCCGTCCGAAGGCTGCTGCTGTAACCACAGCGTAAAGTACGAGGAGATAGCGGGCAGTAAACAACCTTTAACCGTTCCAGTAGAAACAGCTACTGCTCCTTCTCGGGGTGTCTGAGTCATACCTGGTAGTACAGAAGCTGCATGGAGTTCACCTGGAGCTCATGTTGCTTGGCCCCCACCCACTGAAAGAGAGAAACAGATTATTTCTCCCTCGTTCCAGTCGTCGTCGTCTTCTCCGTGTGTGTTTGTTTTACTCACCACCTGGTACAGCGAGGTCACCAGGACGCCCAGCGAAGCGAACACCGTCCCCAGCAGGTTGAACCGCACATCATAGTAAGAGTTTAAAATAACTCCTAATGTTATGGGAACCTGCACACACACACGCACACCTTCTGATTAACAGGCCCAAGGTTACTGCAAGCTTGGCTCAGTATTAAAGAGATTTCTTACCAGCGTCAGTTTAATTTTGGTAGAGAAGGTCTTCTTGTAGTAGGTGGTCTGGATGAGGATGATGACGGGGGTGGTCATCGTTTTAGCCAGCTGGTACGTCCCGATGGAGTTATTCTGCAGGGAGAGGTTGGTGAAGGCCACGAACCCACAGAAACTGAGCGCCAGCCACACAAGCCGGCGCACCGGGATGCTTTTTGGAGAGAAAATGTCCATTTTCTGGCAGATGTAGAGTCCCAGCCAGGTGACCACGAAGTGGACGAGGGTTAAAGTCATGTTGGGGAAGCCGTAGTGCACGTAGATCCATTTGTTGATGAAGACGATGCAAATGGAGGACAGGAGGTTGACCAGCAGGCCGGCGATGATGCGCCTGTTGGCTGAAAAACCCGGGAGCTCTGGCATGGTTCCGGAGGTTTCCCAGCTTCACTTCCCAGGCAGAGGTTGGTTAAAACGAACTTAGTTCACGCTGCAAACGGAAAAGAGAGCGTTAGGAAAGCTCAAATCTGAGCTCCTAATGTCTGCAATGTGCAGGAAACAAGAGATCAATCTGATCAGTGTTTAGTGTCCATCCTCCAAGTGTAGCCTGATTATCTCAGAGAGTTATTAGTAAGGGCTCCACAGCCTGCAGGATACAGCGTGATGTCAACCCTCCATGCTGCTGTAGTTAAACACTGGAGAGCCCAGACACTGAGGATAAATGTGCTAATTAATTAGCTTGTTTTAGCGATCGTATACAGTTAGAAAACCATTCCAACGTCTTACTTTTGGTAAAAAAGCTGCAGCAATTTATGGAAACATGTGCATGCAGAACTTTAAATGTTCTTATCCCAGTCTGATCCCTCTCTTCGCAGTCTTCAGGAAGACTTCTCCAGACCTGTTGAAGGACTTTCCAGAGCTCTTCTTTAAGATGTTTCTGCCTTTTTCTATCCAGATGGACCCACACTGCTTCCATAACGTTGCAGTCCTGAAGGTTCGGATGCATCCGTCAGGTCCTGCATCAGGTCTTTGCTGGATTTATTCCTCTTTTGAGAACATTTTCAGATCCTGTTCATTCACTGTACGTTTTTATTTAAGCCTGGCACTTTCTCTTTTGTCCTCAAAACAGCTTCAGGTTGGGATCAAAGCGCAGGATCACCCCCAAAATCTGACCACTTGTTCCTTTAATCCATTTCTGAAATTTCCTGAAAGTTTCATCGAAGTCTGTCGGTAACTTTTTGAGTTATGTTGCTAACAGACAGACCAACACTGACCTCGGCCAAAACAAATAAGCAAACCAAGAAAACTATGTCTGAAATGCACTGTAACCTTCGCAGTTGAATTTATTTTGACTAAACTTTTGAATGCACATGTACAACTATTCAATGTTTAAGCACTTATTGCACAACATGCTGTTCTCTTAACAAACAACAACAACAAAAGTAGTGTCTGAACCACTAAATGTTCTGGTTCAATGCCAACTTGTGTTCACACAGTCTTCTTAAATCATTCTGTTCCCATTTAGACAAGTTATGGAGACAATAACATTTGATGTTGTGGGTGTAGTTTCCCCACCACTGTTGTTAGCTTTCGCTTCAATAAATAGTTGGAATTGAAGGAACTAAAACTCTACTTAAATGCCCCTAAATTCATGACATAACAGTGTAGCATGGACTTTGATATTTTCTCCAAACTTCACCCAAAAGTTGAATATAAGTACGTTTGCCATTAAATAATCCAGCCATTGCCATGACAGACAGTTAAAGGAACATTTTGTAGCAACCATTTTGACTTCGGCGTTGACAGCATTGAAATGGACCAAGTGAGACTTTATTAACCTAAAGTTGACTTTAAAAATAATCGATTAACTGCCTAAAGTAGGAGTTGTTTGTTTTGTTTAACGGGAATTGCTTAATTGGGAGACAGTTAGAACTTGATACAGTATATGCTTCACTGTCTGGTCGGTCTCTGTGTCCGTCTGTCCCGCACTCTGCCACGCATTAAGGAAAGTTTACCTGGGGGGGGTCTCCATCTTCTGCTTCTCGTCTCGCTCCGGCCAAACATTTGTCATCGGGCCTGGGCGAGCGTCTCTTTACGCGGCTCGGAGCTCCTATCCTGGTCCTAACAGTGACGAATCTATCCCCCCCACCCAGCAGCTACACCGGAGGATCTTCCTCTCTGTTCTCCAGAATACGGCAGTGATTTCTAGTTAAAAACCCACCAAGCGCTCCGTGTTTTCCTGTTTCCTCCGTGTTTAACGCCGGTTAGCGTCAGACTGTTGAGCAACAGCGTCAGCTAACGGAGCGGAGGGTGGAGCAGAGATAGTCTATACAGAAAGATGTCTCACTCCACATAGAATAACGGAGTAAGATATGTTTAAAAAGAAAAACGTCTTACTCCGCACAGGAAAACGTAAATAAAAAAGAAAAATATTGTATTTGTAAGTTTGCCTACATTTAAACAAATTTCCTCGCATGTCTTATATATATATATATATATATATGATCTTGTCTTAGGTGTGTTTTTTATGGACCTGAGTCTGTTTTAATAAACTTGAATTAGAATTGGTTGTTGCTTTCCTAGAATCAGAAAGAAATATGTAATGGTATTCCATATTATGAGATATAAAGCTCTTGATTATTTCCTTAAAATAAGGTTTACCTTCCACAAGCTGGAGTTTCAACAGGTTTAACTATTATTTACTAATTTAATAACATATTCTTTTGTAGCTGCAAAATCATACCAAAGAAGTTGGACAGATGCAGAAAATTAGTCAGACACATCAAAATGTTGTGAAACAAATGATGAAGTATAATTGTACATAATCAAAACTTATAAATGAAATTGAATAATATGAAAAAGTAAAAGAAATAGAAAAAGAAGCAATTATTGAAGCCAAGGACCTATAAATGTTTAGTCTTCTTCGCATGAGTGAAATAAAATAAAATAGACATTTAAAATGGCCTAATTTAAAAAGATTATTAAGACTTTTTATTATTAGAGAAAAAACAAAAATGAGATCATCCTCAACTATCAAGGATTTCTTACATTTAAAGCAACATGTAAGCGCAGAATATCCACCAGCCCCATCCAGACTGCAATCTAACCCTGAACTCTAGAGGGCAGCAGAGCAAAGCATCCAGTCTGCCGAAAATTCTAAAAAAAAGGTGGAGGAAGAAGTAGAACCGACAGGAGAAGAAGAAGCGTATTAAACCTCGTGAAGCGGGAATTGACAGCTCACCAGCATGGACTGGTAAATATGTTATATTATTGTGTTTGGCGTTCAATTCAATGTTTCACTTTCCATGTTTATTTCGGCAGCTCTGTTTCTTAGTTTGATGTCCAGCCGGCTTCAGGCGACTCTACTCTGCTAGCTGTAGCTAACAGTGCTAACACGGCCCCGTTCAGAATCAATGCTGATGCTAATTGGCTAAGTTTTGTTGACATGGTTGTCTAGCATGGTTGATAATGACGTTTACAGTTAAAAATGGGACTCATCTTGAATTTGAGAGCGTTATTTACTGAACACAGATGAAATAGTTAAGCTAAAGCATCAAGACTCTGCAAGAAAAGTCAAAATGTATGGTAGAAGAGTTATTTAGGGTTATTGTCTCAGGCTATACAAAATCAATTTTTTAGTAATTCACATTATTCGATTTGAGTTATTAATGTCTTACTGTGTGGATCACTATGTTGGTAAAGTTGTACAGATCATCGCAACTTGTAAATTTCCCTCAGGGATTAATAAATTCCTATTTACAACTCCGTTAAGCTGAAGCACATCACTTCAGGTGTAAAACACACCTTCAAAACCAAAACACATTCAATTAAAACCATAATGCAGACAGAAAACACATCTGAGAAAGCACAATGCGTCTAACACTATAAATCAAAAGAAAAACAACTATTATTGGAAAACTTAAACAATTCTTGATTACTTAAGTCATAAGTGGCAGGTCAGCGTCCTTGAAAAATGCTTTATTTTCTTTTTCAGTGGCAGTAGAACCACTAATAACATCAAAACAACCACAATAGGTTAAACAAATGAATGGAAATGTGACTATTTCACACTTCTTTAATCGTAGCTTTTCACAATATGGGTTTCCCAGATGTGGTTTATTCATTACTCACTTACAAATGCAGAATGACAACAAGCAGTAAAACATAACAAATACTTTCTCTAGAATGATCTCCAACTTTTCTAAAAGATGAATTATTTGTGATGTCTTTCCTTGTGTCTCATTTTGTCCTCCAGGGGTCAGAATGAGTTGCCATCACCGGTGGTTCGGGATGACGAGGTTACAGTCGCTGCCCGAAGGAGGAAGAAAGTGGCCTGTATCCTTTAGCTGGAAGTCTGTGTGTGTGTGTGTGTGTGTGTGTGTGTGTGTGTGTGTGTGTGTGTGTGTGTGTGTGTGTGTGTGTGTGTG
>JBBBVU010000025.1:3603772-3614236 GCA_037177055.1 Atherinosoma microstoma
GGAGGAGATGGAGCTGCCGGAGCAGCGAGCCGGGTGAGCGTCTCCTCCATCGCCTCGTCATGGCTCGCCATCAGGGTCGACTTAAACTCAACCCTGTCTGATCTCCACAGGACCCTCACACACCGCTGAGGATGATGAGGCTGAGGAGGAGTCAGAGGAGGAAGAGGAGGCGGAAGGGAGGAAGAGGAGGAGGTCCGACAGCTACTCCCTGACCTTCGACGACAGCTTGTCGTGGTGTGTGATCGGCGGACTGGGAAGCGGACGGGACAGACACAGCAGCCAATCATCGGACTCGCACAGCACGGTGAGTGACACACACAAACGCACACACACACACACACACACACACACACACACACACTGAAAGCATTATTATTGTGGTTTATAACTTGGTTTGTGTGTGTTTAGACTGAAAGGTCAGAGGTCACAGTCGCACCTTCAGACTCGGACAGCGACAACTTCAGCGTTGAATTTGAGGTCGAGTCCATCGATTCGGACGATTATAATGAAGATGATGCGTCTCTCTCTGCAGATGACCAGGTAAACCCCCCCCCATCCACACCTGGAACCCCCCACATGAACAAATAAGAGCCACTTGTCTATAGATCTTGATCTTTTGACTCATCAAGCCTTCTTACCTGTGTCCAGGTGTACGAGGTGACCATCTTTGAGGCAGAGGACGAGGACTCCTTCGATGAAGACACAGAGATCACAGAAGCTGTGAGAATCAACACAAGTGTGTATAAAACCCCGTCGTCATGGCGCCGAGCTAACTGTGCGTCTCCACCTCAGGACTACTGGAAGTGTGTGAAGTGTGACGAGCTGAACCCCCCGCTGCCCAGAAACTGTCTCCGCTGCTGGACTCTGCGCCACGATTGGCTGCCCGAGGTGTCCGTCAGCACTCCTAAAGCCCTTCCCACAAAGCCAAGCAGCCAATCACCTGCCAGAGAAACTCCAGGTAGGAACTTCTGCTGGAAAACTATCAAACAGAGACGTTTCATCCACATCTGAGCTCTTCTTTCTTCCCTATAAAAGTCAATATAAGAAGATTGTTTTTGTCCTAAAGGTTCGGATGTTGAGGACAATGATGGAGTCGACGTTCCGGATGGAAAAAGAGCAAAAACTCCTCTCCCTTCACAGAGTCTGTCTGATTCCACCTCATCGGCTCCCAACTCCCAGGACCTCCTCTCAACGTCCCGGCCTTCCTCCTCCTTCTCCTCCCAGGAGAAACTCTGGAACCCCGACTCCCAGCCCTCCTCCTCGTACTCCTCCTGCGACTCCCAGGAACTTCTCCCGTCTTCGCCGCTCATCCCTCCCCACGCCGCTGCGCCGGCGTCGCTCCCGGAGTCGCTCCCGGAGCTGGAGCGCAGCGTGTCGGCAGAGTGGCGGCTGCCGGACTCGTGCCTGGACCCCTGTCTCATCTGCCAATCCCGGCCGAAGAACGGCTGCATCGTCCACGGACGGACCGGACACCTCATGTCCTGCTACGTGTGCGCCAGGAAGCTGAAGAAGAGGAACAAGCTGTGTCCGGTCTGCAGGCTGCCCATACAGTCAGTCATCCTCACCTACCTCAGCTGAGACCCCCACCACCCCCACCCCCCGTCTGTCCTCACGTGTCTGTCCTCACCTACCTCAGCTGAGACGTTTCACGGTTATTTTTTGCTTTCATTAGCTTAATTTATATCAAATTAAAATTAATAAATAAAAGTTCAGTTTGACCCGACTGTGTCTGCAGTTCTCAGCTCACAGAGACGAATAACTAAATCTGCACCGATTTAATAATTGATCGATTTAAAAAAGAAAAAAAAAAATTTGGTTGGAGGAGTTTTTGACTCTTTGGTTCATATTGATTGTTTTAACTCGGAACTAATGATCTAAATTTGCTGATAACGTCTGGAGGATAACCTCATAGCAGCATTTGTTTGGGACTATTTAATGTGGCGGATTAATCTGCTGTTTATGAAGGAGCTGACAAGTTATTTTAATTTGGACACACACACACACACAAAATACTCTATGAATTAATAGTCATTTTTGACTTCTTGGAGGGATTTTTGATTCTTAAATGTTCCGTCTTCATCTCTTGTGAAACTCGGCCTCGTCTGTGCGTCTGTGGGATGTTTTTATTTGTTCAACTCCAGCTCATTCACAGGAAGTTTCCCAGAAAGAAACCAAAGCAACTTTCTAAATTAATTTAGAGCAAATTTGACAGAGAATGTATTTTTATTGTTGGTTTGCTGTGTTGCTTTAGATTTATTTTTCCAAACTGGCACTCAGTTTTCTTTGTGGGAAATTTTCAAGCAAGCTGGTAGAAGACGGAAGTTTCCCCCCCCCCCCATGAACATAAAGCGTCGGATGACATCTTTATTTATTGTTTGTATTTAAGATGGAGTTTATTTAAGACACTTTTCTATGAGAAAATTCTATTAAACTTTGTTCCTGAGACACATGAAACTGAATAAACTTTATCTTCTTTCATCAGGAGCCTGTCGTTTCTTTTGTTTCAATTCCCGCGATGCTTCCGGGATATTAATGGGAATTTTATTTCATTTTTTGCCATCAAATAACGTCCTATTTAAAGGCTGAGGGCTACCATCCTGCGTCCCTTCTCCAACACACCTGAATCAAACGAATGAATGGCTCATTAACAGGCTTGCAAACAACTTGACGAGCAGTTAAATGAATGTGAATCAGGTGTGCTGGAGTTGGAAACGTCTCAAACATCCACAAAACCTTCATCCCATCTATGAAAATGTATACAAGGTGCTTATTATTTATGCATTGTTTGCATCTAGAGCGCACCTGCCCTGGAGTCAGTTACTGAAATGAATCTCATAAATCAAACATCAGCTTCTCTACTGGTGCTGAAGAATAAGTCTTTACTCTGCTAGGAGCTGCTGTTAAACATGTCATTCTTCAGATGTCCACAGGGGGGCAGTGTTGTCACATTTCAATGCAGCCTTTCCAACAAGCTATTTTTAGTCAAGAACAAATATTAAGCAAATTCATCTGTTTTGTTTTCTGTTATATTTCCACTGAAGGAGCGCTGCTACGTTAGTTAGCAGGTAAAATATTGGTAATATTGATAAGCACATCTGAACATTTTTAGGTCATTTTTTTGGGATGTAAATTCAACACAAGGAAAAACTTAAGTAAATATCCATTAAGCATGTTTTCTCAGCATATTAGTTGATTTTCTTTCATTTGGATTGTTTTCATTTGTTTTAAAGCGTCACCGGGGTGTGAGGAAACCGTTCCTCTGAGTAATCACTCAGCTTCTGGCTGTTTGGGAGCTGAACATCTGTTATTCTGAAGCACGGCGCTAAAATTTGCTGGCAAATGCCTCATTTCCATGAATTCAAAATGGTAATGAGATCATTTAAATATGAGCTTTATTAAACCACATACTATGGTAAAGAATCCACTCTCCTTTAAAATATGCTGATAAAGAACAGGAGTTTCAGCTTTTCAAGAACTCACCTTTTAACATGAGGGCGGCTGGTTTGATCCTCGTCTTCTCCAGTTTTACCTGCTCCCAAAGTGTTCCTCACAAAAGCTGCTAGATGATAATAAACTCTGGATTAAAACTGAATGAATGATGAGAAATGTAGTCGTGAATCCTGATAATCAGACAAGTGCTTTATATGTCATCAAAGTTGTTAAGTGAGCTTCACTTCTGTGATCATCTGCAGTTATAAACAGGGGAGGGACGACAGTAGGTGGTGGAGCAGGTTGTCCAATGACCGGAGGGTTGGTGGTTTGATTCCTGCTCCCCTGGTCGTTGCATCCTTGGACAAGACACTTTACCCTCCTTGTGTTGTCACCGCTGGTGTAGATGAAACAGTTGTTCTAAAGTCACAATGTGTTACAACCAAATCATTAAAAACTTTTTATCTGCAAAATTAAATGTTTTTTTTTTATCATTTTCAAATCAACATTTAAGTGGTTTCTTCTACTCAGAGGAAACATCGAAGACAGCGAATGAGTACGAGTGGGATTTAAGGCTGTTGCAATTTAAATGCCATTAACTCCAGATAATGCTCATTTTTCATTGCTGAGAGAAATAAAGAGGTGAATTGATAAGATTTTAATTGATGCCACAATTAATTTGGCTCTTTATTTATTCCCTCACAGGTTCTTGATCCAATTTACTATGAAGAAACAGATAAATAACTCAAATTTATAGTGTCTCAGTATCTGATAGCTGAAAGTCACAAACAATATTTACAAAATGATAAAAAAATAAATAATTTATTTACTATTCAAACTGGAAAAGAAACCTTTCATTGTTGGAAATGGAACCTTTTCCATTCTATTATAATAGAATAAAAAAGTTAAAAGAAAAATAACCAAACTGTGTGTTTGGTCCTGAGCAGTTCATGTTTCCAGTGGGAAGAATTAAAGGGACGCGCTCTTCGTTACGGCCTATTAAAGCCCGATGCCTCATACGGACGTGAAATAAAACTACACCAGACTACATTTGTATAAACATTTTTTTTATTGTGTATTTGGACTTTTTTCCATCTGGATTTTTCACCCACTTCTCCACTTCTTCAGAAGAGTCACTGACTTGGGCTTCAGTCCAGTTCTGGTGACTTGTGGTGCCGTTTCAGTCCATTTCAAAGTCTATACTTGGTCCATCCAAACCATTTGTCCCCTACAATCATGTTACAAGAATAAACAATGGCAACGCTGGGTTCCTTTACACGTCCTGGATGGAGCCGACAGCTTCACAACTCAGTCTTATAGAAACATCCAGAACATGTGTGTGTGCCTCAGACCACGTTTCTCAGATATGCTTCAGTTTCACATGATAAAAACAGATTTTCCAACATTGACTTGGTTCCTGATACGTTCATTACGACGGGTTGACACAGATAATAAACACCACTGGATGTTTTCTCATGGTTTTGCTCAATTTTTGCTGTTTTGCACATTAGAATGAATTTCTTTTTCTTTTCTTACCATTTCTTTTAAATGTGCATGAGAGGAAATGGAAACCTGATGGTTTGTGGCGCCTTAAAGTAAAAAAAAAAAAGGGTTTCAAGGTTTCCTTTAAGTGTGGACCTGCGTTGTAGACTTCAAGAAATAACCCGGGTGAAGCTGGCGGCCATGTTTGTTCCCTAGAAGCAGAAACAGCTAAATGATGTTATTTCTTTTATCCCTTTTTATGTGCTAATCTGCTATTTATCAGCAAAAGATGAAGAAAAAAAAAGATGTGTAAAAATGAAATTAGTTTCTTTTTTTTTCACATTTTCCATCAAGTGATTCTGATAAACGTCAAAGTTCTCCCAGATCTTCAGCAGAAACATGACAAAACCTTTACAGTTTAACTAATACAGATGTTTTTCTGGCTTAACTTCACTAAACTGCTCTTAAAAAAAGGAAAGGTAGAAAACAAAAGATAAAAATGACATCTCACTCATCACCACCATGATTAATAATGACCATGATGACGTCACAATGATGATATTATAGAGATACAAACAGAAAACATGAATATATTGCGATCAGTAACTGAATTACACTCAAATAGGAGGTTCTTAGAAATGTATCTGCTTTCAATAATCTAAGAAATCTTTTAATCTGTGGCGTAAACCTTTTACACGACTTTTTATTCTCTGCTCTTGAACAGAAACAAAGTGTTTTTGTGCATCTAAACTAAAAGAAAGGTTTGGTTTCGGGGCCGACAAATTTAGTTTGCTAAGCTGTCACTTCCACGGCTGGTCACATGATCAATCAGCTGCTTCTGCTTCTCCAGAACAAACATGGCGACTAGTTTCCTCTGGTCTGTGACCGAGGCCGCTGGTTTCCTCCGGTAGCTCGTACCGTAGCAGCTCCCTGCTTTCCATCCATCCTCTGATTAAACCAAACATGCAGTAAAACCATCGAAATGAATACTTGTGCTTCAGGAAGCCTCTTTTTTGTTTTTCCACTTCCAAACTGCTTTCACATGAAGTGTTTAAGGCACTCGCTGGCGACTAAGAGAAGGCAGAAAGAAGCAGAAGAAGCAGAAAGTATTGGTCTGAACGGGGGGGAGACGGCTCAAACTACGCACACCGGCTCCGGTTGGCCTATTTCAGCGACACAACGCCACCCAAACATCTTAAAAACGAAACATCTGAACGTCACGACGTGCCAAAGCTTTACATTTTAACAGTTGTTTCTTCTTATAAAAGTACCGCCAGATTATTTAACACGTGATTGCTAGCTCCACTCATAATACACACAACTTAAAACAAATTACACACCAGTTTCTTTTTAGTTATTTGGTACCAAAGTGGCTTTAAAGATTTCTTTTTTTCCTTTTTTTGGGGAGAAATGCTGCGAGAAGAAGGTGCATGAGCTGCTTTTCCTTCTCCGTGATTTAAAAGATGCAGTTTTAAGCACAAAAACGAAAAAAATGATCTTTTCTAATTCTTTCCTTCGGAGAATGACGTAAAAACGTAGTGACGTGGCGGAGATGATTAACGTAAAACATGGAGGTCATTTATTCAGAGGCAAAATATAATATCTGTTAATATCTGATGGAAATGTTCTTTTTTCTGCTTTATTTGTCTGCTTTAAGTTCCCCAGAAACCACATCTGATGATCATGAAGTTTCGGAGGCGGAGCCTCATCAAGCCGACCAATCAGAGCGGACTAGGGGTCAACCTGTAAATAAGGAGACTTTAACAGCAAATAAACTTTATATATAAATATATCTCTCTGTTACAGATTTGTTTCTTACATTTTTAAAGGGTGACTCGGCAAAATACGCAAAGTCAACCAGCCTCAGTCCAGCTTCCTTCAGCTGATGATGAGGATGAATGACGAAGGTGATGATCGATGATAAATGTAGAAGATGAACTTTAAATGCTTCAATCATGAGAAATGCTTTGGGCTGAATGCAAATAGGCAAAAAATGGGACAAAATTAAAATTTGAGGTTGGTATAATAGTGTCACTGGACACTAAGAAATAATAAAGCCAGAGAGGGAGGAAAAAAAGGAAAATTTTGGGTTATTTTATGAGGAAAAAACGCGAATCAAGAAAAATGAGTCAGAAGTTGATGCTTTCGTCCCTAATGAGGCTGGTTCATTTGTTTTTTTTTGTTTTTATTGCCGGATCCTTTGTAGATGTTTAATCTTAAGACGTGGATCCAGACCGGTGGAGGCATGACGTTTGGGATCGCGCTACAACTCGTCACGTCTGCAGCTCATTAACTAACGAAGCTTCTGGTGAAGAAGAAAAAGCATCCGAGCCGGATCAGGACCATCTGTAACGGTTCAAACTAAAGACAAAAAAACCCAAACATAACCTCCATTTTTCATTTATTTTCTCCTGATAAGTTCGTGACTTAATTCTCGATGAATTTTCAACATTTTCCTCTAATCCAGAGTTTCTTTCCCCTCTTTTGGCCCTTACATCCTGTCACAGGTTGAACCATTTCCATCCGGTTTATTACAGCGGAGGATTATCGATCTCGAGGTGATGATCAGATTTTAAACCGGTTTTAAACCCCCGAGATAAAAGGAAAAACTGGCGGGATGCTCTGAGTTCGGGATTCAGTTGGTCTCAAATATTTCCCAGCTTTGTTTATTATAAGCCACTTTGAAGGAAGCATAGAGATCCTTCCTCCGGGAGACACGGTCAAACTAAACCAACGCTGTAGTTTACAGATGTGGGAAAAAACAGTGTCACCATGCAAATAATAACAAAAATAAAAACAAATCAAAAGTAGAAGTGGTTGCTTAGAGACCATGATTAGGCAGTGGTGATTCTTAAAGCTGTATATTCTCTCTCACACGATGCAGAATCTGTTGATTTCTTTTAAATACAAACTCATCGTACCCTAAACCATCGACACAAGGCAGTGGTGTGTACCGTAGCGGGGTTATTACTCCAGCCTCCTCCGAGCTTCGTTGGCCTCTGCTGCTGAGAGGAGGTCAGACTTCTTGGTTAAATGTTTAGTGTGAGGCAAAAAAAAAAAAAGACCTCAGATCAGGAAAAAAAGAGGCAAATTTTGCTCCATATCTCCACAGGTTGGTAACTTGAAAGTGTTCGTTAAGAGTCCCGGAGGAGCTGAACTTCCACGGACTTCTAAAAAAAACAAAGTACCTCAAAGTAAATATTTCTGAAAGTCTGATTACTTCACTTGTGTTCTTCAGATTTCCCAACGTTTTTGTTTTTTTTAAATCGGTTCTCGCAGTTTCAAATTCAACTCAGCCAAACAAAGACGAATCCCAGGAGCACGCCACCGATCGCCGTAGCTACCTTTAGAAAAATAACTTTGAATTCACAGAACTCCGTCTGCAGCCGTGAGTCCTCCCTCCTCCTCCTCCTCCTCCTCCTCCTCCTCGCCGCCGGGTGGAAGTTCGCCTTACAAGTGTCCGTCCTCCACAGCTGCTTCCACTTCAGTCCTTACACAGTTAAAGCTCGTCTTCCTTTCAGTCCTCACCTGGAAAACGACCCCTGTAAGCCCCTCCCCCCTCCGTGAGGTCAGAGGTCGGTGACTTTGTTCTCCAGGGCGGCGGCGACCTGTTGCAGGCGGAGGGTGAGCTGCTTGTTCTGAGCGGCGGGGTCCTCGTCCAGCGACTGGATGATCTGACGGAGACGGAGGAAAAAAAATAACCTTAAACTTTTTTTTTATTGAACATTTATTAAATAAAAACTGCATGTTGCAGATATAATGGGATCACAGGATGCGATGACATCATCAATCATTAATAAGGGAGACGGACATCAGTCTGACTGTTACTCTCATTCAGATGCTGTTTAGTTAAAAAAGATAAATATGTCAATTACATAAACATGTTCATAATGATGACCTCAGATGATCTTATTTCATTTTATTGTATTAGTTGTATGACATTGTATTTCATCTAGATTGAAATGAACGTGTTTTTTTTTAAAATTTCAATTATTTTCAACCTTTTTCCTTTTAAATAATTTCTATTTTAATTGGATTTCATTTCATTATTTCACTATAAAATCTACTTTAGTGAATTATATTGTATATTATTTAAACTAAAATGATTTCCATTAAATTACGTTATTCTATTTTAATTAGATTGTTTTATTGGATTTAATATACTTTTAAATTAATTAAAAATTTTTATTTTTATTTTAATTTAATTTAATTTTGTTTCATTTCATTCTATTTTATTTTTTGTATCATACTGCATTTTATTTTGATTAAACTGAATTTAATTGTGGTTATTTTTATTTTTTTTATCAAATTAAAAAATTGTATTTCATTTGAAATAATTTCTATTTTAATTTGATTTCATTTTATTATTTGAATGAAAATTTCATTTTATATAATAAATCGTATTTTACTGTATAATACATCTTATTGAATTAATTGATTATTTTATTTAAATCTTATATTATCTTATTTAATTTTGATCTAGTTTAATGTATTTTTAAATCAATCAAATTTAATAAAATTTTATTGTATCATTTTAGTTTTTATTTTGTTTTATTTGATCAATTCTCATATTTAAAGGATATTCTATTATTCCTAAAAACAAGATCAAATATGATTCTGTCTGGACTTTTTTTGACTTTTGAAGTGATTAAAAACAAATAGCTTAAATGTTAAAAAGATGTTTAACACCAGTGTCTTTATAATGTTCAGCTAAATACAAATTTTCTAAATAATTATTTGAAATTTAGAATTAAATAAGAGTCATCATCGTCACATCTAAAAGCTGAAAGTTAAATTATCTTCTTGTGATCTCTCATTGTTTAACATTTTATGATTAAAAACCTCCGACTTGACAAAAAAATAATAAAACTGAGTAAAAAAAAACATAAAAAGTTATTTCTCACCACATCGTAGTACTTGCTGGCGAACTGGTACAGCTGATGTAAGGCCACCTGGGTGTTCAGCTTGTCTGTGTGTTCCTACAAACCACGAAACACGCGTCAGGTTACATATGAGAAAATCCTCGAAAACACAAACTCAACGACCACGAGTCGCTCTTTACTCTAAACTTCAGGCCGACGTGGAAATTCATGACGGAAAAAACGGACTTTTATTTTTTTTAGCTCCAAATTAATCAAAACTGTAAATTAGAGAGTAAATGTTAAATAATTCTGCACAGAAATGAAGCCCAACAAACACATTTTTTCTCTATTTATAGTGACAAAAGACGGCCTTTTGCATGCGTTTGATAGTAAATCTAAAGTCTCTAAGTTCAAAGATATAAAGTTAATATTAAAGAAAGGTTTTCGGAGTCTTGGATCTAAAGTTTTTACAAATTTCTGGCTCAGATTATCAAATCCACTGGGAAATAAATCACATACAAATAAGTCATGTACCTTAAATCCAGACTTCAGGCTTCTTTCAGGTAAATCTGAATATCTCACATGTTCTGAGTTAATGTTTCTGTTATTACTTTATGAAAACCAGCCACACCGCCACTGGCTGGCCATGTCTCGGGGGTTTAAAACGCCGACATCGTCCTGTTAGCTCCTT
>JBBBVU010000025.1:3620599-3656699 GCA_037177055.1 Atherinosoma microstoma
GTGTGTGTGTGTGTGTGTGTGTGTGTGTGTGTGTGTGTGTGTGTGTGTGTGTGTGTGTGTGTGTGTGTGTGTTGCACATACTCTCATCATGGCAGTCCTGCTGTTGGTGAAAAGACTGCGAGTGTAAAACTGTGGACAGAACCAACGTGGCGTTGTCTCGAACCTGCAAGAGGACGAACAGACGGAGAGAAAAGTGTGAATAAATCCTGAATCTCTGCAGTTATCAACAGGAAAATCTGCCTTTGACTAGATTATTTTCCTCAAATGTCAGGAGAGTCCGGACCGGAGGAGAGATTTATTTTCTGTTGGTTTTCCTGCAGCGTGAGGACGACTCTCGAGTGGCTCGACATTTTAGCTGTTTCAGAGCAGAAAGAAAAGGTCTCGGCTCCACACAGAAACAAAGCTGATTAAAAACATCCGGAATAAGCTGCGGGATCATAAATCTCCTCTGACTCGCAGGAGTAGACCTGAAGATGAGCTGAACACTAAGATCGTTTGAGCCGATTAGATCTGAGCTGTGAATCCAGAGAGAGCGTACTACGGTTCTTCACGGAAACCAACATGGACGTTTGATCGATTGACGTTGATATTTGTACGATAAAAGCTAAAAAAAGGAAGATGGGAGCTCAGGATCGGGCTGATCCTGAGTAAATGGAGCTAATTGCAGATGAAGCGGTTTGTTTAATGAGTTTTTATTCCTCACACACGGGTTTGCCTGTGAAATGTCATGCTGTACCATCATTACGGGGAGAAACTCGGCTAAAAGACTCTACCAAGCATTGGCATCCGAACCAAACAACTCAAACCCGCTTCAGCTAATTTCTCCACTTCAAACAAACCCCAAGCAGAGACGTCTCATCACTGTGGGACAAACAAATCTGAAATCAGGTCTAAAAACCTCTGCTAACATGTTCTCCTATGACTCATGAACCATGAAGGACCTGCTGGTTTCCATGGAGATGAAGGAGGTTTTCTGTGAAGTACTCTCTCTTCCTATCATCTACTATGATGGGCTTCTCTTCTTTCTGGAGCCTCGCGGTGTCTCTAAGGTGAATGTGGGTCTTTCCCTGGACCCTCCTGACTCTGACCATTGAGCGTCCATCATCGTCATCATCATCATCCTCATCGGCCGATAGCTTCATGACATATTGCCAGGAACACATTCCTAGGACTACTCTACTCATTCCTAGATGAACTGGGCTGCTTTCCACTGGTTTACACTGAAATAAACCAGTGTAAAGTAGTTCTCCTAAAGCAGTAAAAAACACAAGTATTTCAAATATCAGAAAAAACACCCTTAGAATAATTACGGAGCACAGTTACTGCAGGTTAAATTAGACTGAAGGGTCAATTATTTATAACTGGACATGTTTGCCAGCAAAATATTCACAATTTGCTTGAAATTGTCTTAAGATTTGGGATGATTTTGCAGCTGATTCCAAGCAAAGACTGCAGCTAAATGTCCCTGAATAAGCACAGACATTAGAGATGAACCACAGCAATAACTCACTGGAAAAAGAAGAATAACCAACTCTACTAATAAATGCAGAGAAATGAAAATTCCATTAAATATCTTATCAATTTCTCACTTGAATCGACCTGTTGCTGAAATCTGAGCCCAGGTCTGAAGGTTTCACCCATATTTTCCTCATTAAATGATTTACTTCTCATCTGAACTTCAGGTTTAACTATTGAGGGCATCCACTTCTTTACAGACTTTAAATCCCTTTGAGACTTTTTCTAATTTCTGACATTGAACTGTTTAAATCTCTCCACCGTGGTGAAGAAACCTTTCTCCGTATTTAGTAAATTAAGCTCGATTAAAGCCGTATTTGGACGGGATCAGCCGAACAGCAGGAGGTGCTGCTCGGTAAATTATCTCGTGTTTCTTGGCAGCGAGAGGGATTTTACTGGAAGTGATCTGTAACATCTGGGGATACTCAGCAGGACATGCGTGGAGGGTAGTGCACGGGTAACATTAAGCACTTTTTTTGTTGATTGCATTGGATAAAAGGAAGTTTACAGACTGAACTTACATTGTAATGAGCCAATGTGTTGAGTCTCTTCCAGCGTCCCTCTTTCTGGGATGTGAGGTCCAGATCGGACAGGATCTGACCCGTGGAGCCGGGACGCCACTCTGTGGATGGACAAGGAAATAAAACTGAATCTATAATGATATCAAGCACGACTAGAAAATAATAAACAACCTGGTTTAGATACATTCCTCTTGCACTTATTAACCAAATCCCCACCTATCCATCCCCATCTCTCCACAGTTGCTTTATGTATCTTAAATAAAACACAATAATTTTTACATATACGGGGTTTGAGGAGTGATTTGGCTGCAATTCCTCTCTGGAATTAATTAAATCACTCCTTTTTCTGTTGATGCCTCTGTATGTGGATACTTTAATTCTCCATTCAGAGATTAGCCTTCATCCAAGTCTTATATCACAGAAAAAAAATTGCAAAAATCCCTTTATTTATTTTTAAATGGCAACAACAATCCAATGTTAAATCCCTGCAAAAAAATCTTATTTTAGCTCGGATTTAACATTTAAAGTTTTCATGCATGTGGGGACAAAGATGCCCACAACATTCATTAGGAGCTTTTTGCAGAGTTTACGCACTAAGCCACGAAGAAGTCTGAAAGGGTCAGTGAATGCACCAATGTGTGGAAAAGGGAACAAACATTCACCGCTTTTCCCCTCGCTCGATGATACTGCACATACATTTGACTGCATACAGCTCTCATATCAAGACAAAAGGTCTTAAATAAATCGATTTCAGTGGAAGAATATTTGGATATTTCTTTTACAGACTATAAAAGGCAAATTGATCTGTAAGTATCTCTGCTTCTGTTGACTTCTCCAACTGGAACGAATAGTCAGGACAGTTCTAGTCTACTAAATTAGTGTTTCATGGAGCAAATCTACAGGACAAGCACCCAGTAAATGTCTCATGGCTGCCTTGAGCATAGAAAGTAGTGAAATCTGCACCTTTTCACTGTTTATTGGCAGTTCTGTCAAACAGTTTCACCAAGTTAGAGGTCAAACTAGTGATGATAGTTATATTATCAAATAAATAAAAAGCTTGAAAGAAAAAGTCAACTAACTTACATTCTTTATTTTTTTATACAATTTAAAAAAAATCTATTTCAACCTCCACCAGAGTAATATAACATCCAGGCTGACAATGATCTGGTGTGGAAGAGTGTGAGAATATTTTCCCTAAATGAAAGTTTTGACTTGGCTGAAAATCTCTTCCCCCCAAAAATATGTCTTTCTACAAAAGAAATTCTAATAGCATATTTAAATTGAAAAATATAAAGAAAAGAAGCCAAATGAAGACACATTTAGACAAATGAGAAGCTATCGATGGATTCAGGTAAAGTTAAAGTCTTACATGAGCTTTGTGTAACAATATTATTAAGGCTGATGTTACTGAAGCCGATAAAAACGGATGCAACAACACATTAACCCTGCAGGGTATGACCCTGATTCTTGTGTTTAATTACTATAAATAATTGTTTGAGTCTCACCGAGTGCAACGCTCTCCACTTTGGGTCTCTGTGAATACGGCAGGTTCCTGTACACCTGATCAATGATCTTCTCCTTCACCTGCAGGGTAAAGAATTACAATCCAAGCTGTTATTGTTGGAGAACATAATGGAAAACATCCATCCATCCATCCATCCATCCATCCATCCATCCATCCATCCATCCATCCGGAAAATAAGTAATAATTTGATCATTTAATAGTCGGACATTGAGAACAATAACTGTTTCAACACATTGAGGAATATAATTGTAACGTATTTTGTTTACAGGACCAAGAGAGTCCATGATATAGCAACCCAAACCATCACACATCCACCTCCGTGCTTCATAGTAGGGGAAAGGAAATCAGGATTAAAGCATGAAGAATGATTTGTCCGAGAAGACAACATTCTTCCACTCATCCGTTGTCCACTTCCTGTAGTGTTTGTGTTATTCCATGTGTTCAGCACTGATGGGCAAAAGAAATGGCAGCTCTTTGTTGATATCCAGCTGCACTGAGCTCTCAGCTCTGTGATCTACACTTCCCAGGGCTAGTTTTTAGTATGCTAACATGACGTTAGGAACAGGTTTAATATGCATATTTTGATGTCTGCAAATATGATCTGAAATATCCCATTTCTTTCTTTTCTGTCCAATAAACCAATGTTAAAACATTCATATTTATCAACTGTTTGATGCAACAACAAAAAAACAAGGAAATAACTCACCTGGGTGATGGTGTCACAGTTCAGCACCTTCACCGGAGTCACATCTGGTCCGTGCCCGTGCACCAACACCTGCAGGGTCTGACAAACAAACTCACACCTGTCAAACTCACTTCCATTCCAATCTGTTTAGATTTAAAACAAGCTGTGTGTTTCCTCTGCAGATGCTACAAAGAGGAGGGGGGTTATCTTTAGGTGAAGCTGTGCTTGCTGCTCATACTTCTGCTTCTTTGCTTTTCGAGAGTTCACTCAGTTCACGGTGAATTTAGTCCTGCAATGAATTCTCTCCTTCATGAAAGCGAGATTACCGTGCTGGTTAAACTGCACAATGGGAAAGCATCATTAAATCACAGTGCGCAGCTTCAGATATAACTTATCAGTATCCTGCAGTAGCTTCAATAATACTCAGCTGACACAACCATCACTGTGCACACACACATATATATGTGGTATTAAACCCCTAAAAAGTGATGAATCACAGCTGGATCCAGCCACATCTGCCATCTCGTGTGTGTACAGTCATGCAGAGATCTTCCTTTCTTTCATTTTTCAGCAGCAGGAGGTCAACCAGCTCCTGGGCTTTCTTTCTAAATGCATTTGATGTGCCTGAGCAGGGTTAGGTCAGCAGAAGCAGTGTACTGTAATACATAATACAGCTCAGCCTTTCTCTGAGGATCAGAAGCAATGAAAATGATATTAGCTTGTGCAAAATATTGCAAGGGATTGCAAAACCTAACACGACGGGGAGGGCTAAGAAGCTCAGAAATCTCCCACGGAGAGGTTTTGGTAACCAGCAAACAACAACTGTTGCTAAATATCCTATTGATCATGAAACCACCTGGAATATGATGGTTCATCATACTTAAAATTATGATTTTAAAAGCTAAAAAGATGACTGTTATACGAACCAGTACGGAGTACTCGACGTCGTCCCCCAGAAGTCCCGTATCGTTCAGCGTGTACTTGGCTTTCTTCATCTTGGCGTCCACTGGACCCTTCTCCACTTGGTGCTTTAAGGCCTTATACAGTTTGTATAAAGGTTCTCCAGCTGTGTCCTAAAACAGAGACGTCAGGGAGTTAGAGCCACACCGACTGGGACTGATATCATCTGGGTGATAATAAACCAGTTCTGTATCTTTCCAGCACCGCAGCTTTGGCTGAAACCTTGTGAGCACCATGTTTAGAATCCAGAACCAGAGTAGTGCCTCATCTATCTAAGCCAAGACACGCCGATAAAAAAAACGCAGTCTTATGTCTTAATTTAGCCATTTAATGTTTGTAAATGACGTTGTGGGCCACCAACGTGGTGCACAGAGACGTTGAGATTTACAAAACATTGGCAGGATGTTTAAAAGAAACACTACAAAACTTTTTTCACTGTAAAACTCAGCGCTTCCGATTCATTTTGAATGCACACTGACATTCCTGGAGCCGTTGTTGAGGGTGAGAAGCTGCACTTCACAACTGTTCCTTCCCATCTCGAGCCTCATGTGACAGCTGCATTTTGCTTCATGAAACGCCGGCAACTGGATATCAACACACTGGCCATTTTGAACGCGCACCATGGCAGATTGAGCAAAAACAGGACATTAACAGAGGTGGCAAGGAAAAGAAAGAGAAGGCCCCAGAGATAACGTCATACAGACTTTTAAAGGCAGGAGAGAGCTCAGAGAAGAGAAAGGATGCAAGATGGACCCCGTTTTAGTTGTCAAAAGTATGAAATTCTGGACTCTGAGCTCTCTCCAACCGTCATTACAATGTTGACTCTTGTCTTATCTCTGTTCTCATGTTTCTTTGCCAGTTACCATGCATGTTCAAACCAGCCAGTGCGTTGATATCCAGTTGCTAGCATGTGACGCGGTGCATAAAGTTAAACTTGGCTTTGAAATGATGCAGCTGGGCAACAACAGCTCCAGGAATGTACACAAATAAATATCACTGTGCCATCAAAACCAGTCAGAAACACAAATCTTGCAGGTCAGAAAGTTTCATAGTGCTACTTTAATATCACCAACTTAAAGTTTTAATGCTCAAAACAGCCTTTATATCTGTTCATAACAGTTATAAATGCTGTTATATGAAAATATTTACACAAGATGTGTGATAAATCATCCTCATGGACTGTTGCCCTCGACTGAAATTCATAATACACTTCATGGCAGGTCAACGATGCATCAAAAGTCATGTTCAAAGTGACTCTCTTGTCCCTTTCTGGCTGATGGAAAATCAAAACAGTACTTGAAGGTTCTGGAGGTGGACCAGCTCTGATCTGGGTCTAATACCAGCACACTATTAGAGCCTGTTTTTACTGTATATTAACATACAGATGTCACTTCCCTGCTCTATATGAAGATAAATAAGTAGCCTTCGTCACACACAGTCAGCTGTGGTGGAAAATAACACATTTCAGATCTGCCAACTTCACATTTCATGTGTTATTTGACAGACATTTCAATAAGCTTTGACAAAATAAAAAAAAGTGATAAGTAGTCAAATAAACTTGTGATGTTGCAGAGCTCAGGGAGAGAGCATCTCTGCTGATTAAAGACCAACTGAGGCTTTTAAATTCAGCTGGTTTTTATCTTGAACAAGTCTCTGTGCAGGAGGGCGACAACAATCCTGACACTGTCGACAGTATTTCTACAGCCTGTAACACATCCCCTTCTCCCTTTTAAGCTTTGTTGTTGTGCTCAGAGCTGTTTTGTTTGCAGTCTCTGCAGAAATAAACGCAAACAATGAGCAGGAGGATAGAAGATACTTCCTATGTTTACACAGAATTCTGCACAAAAAACGTCCCGAAATAATCAGAGCCTTTTGTGAGGAGGTCCGTCAGATGAGTTGATGGACCCGAAGTGTTGCTCACCACACATCTGCATTACACTTGAAAATGTAACCAGGAGTCTTAGACCACCTCTAAATGTAGTCTCAGTGATCCATTCTGAATGCATCCTGTGTGTGTTTATGCCTGTAATTAGAGCTGTTGGCCTCTCATCGGATCTCCCAGGATGCATGTTAGCATCAGGTGCAACAAACCAAATCTCCCTCTTCACAGAAAAAACCTCACATTTGCACAAACATTTCACCATCTGTGCAACCTGCAAATGTAAAAATGCTGCATCTTTGATGATGAAACATCTTTTCAGCAAGTACATGAAATTCTGCTGTACTTGTACATTTGTATATTTACAGGTTTTCTAAATTATTTATTATTGAGCAGTTTTCTGTAAAAATGTATCAGCACAGTAAAAATAAGGTTATCTGTGAGTATTTTGTGCTAACATACAGCATAATATCCTATAAAAACATTTTACTGCCTTTAGTTTCAATCTGATTGGATTAAAATGAGGATCTCTAAGATGATCCAATAGACAACATGAGAAATATCTGATGAAAAACTTGATCTGAGGCACAGTTTTTACGAGAAGTAACATCAGCTGCCGTCCTAATTGGCTCAAACAAAACACAGAGCGAGGAGAAACAAAGTTCATGTGTGAATAAGAGATGTGGAAAAAAGTCAGAGTCAATTATAAATGAAAGAACAAAGAGGAGGAAAATCCGACAGGAGAGAGATTGAAGGAAAAAAAGAATAAAAAAGAAATTGAAGGAAAGGAAAATAGTGGATGTGTTACCCTGAGGAACTGATACAAGCAGATGCACATCCAATTACAAAGCATCCTCTCCACCACCGTCTCCGACCTGCACACGAGAGACAACAAATGAAAACGTTAGATGGGTGCAGACACCTGGAGAGCTCCCTTTCCCACCACTTTAAACTTGTAAAAACACATTTCTCGTTATTCAGGATACGGCTTGTCACGGATTCTGCCTCAGTCACGCTCGGCAGCGATAATAGCGAAGTTCAGATTTGAGCCTGAGCAGACACAGCCGAGGGAGCACTGACCCATGTGCAGTCAACAGCAGTTTACTGTGATAACGTTACAGCTCAGACCTTCTCCGTGGATCAATGCAAATGAAAATGCTGTTACATAACAAAAAACCTAAATATAAACAGTATATATGAGGAGAAAGAAAATAACTCCCACAGCAACCACAGAATGAATTAGAACATCGATAAACCCAAACTGTGTCATAATAAGATCTTTTTTTTCCTGGATGGTTGAGTTCTCACCTCCTGAGCATCAGTTTGGGGTTTTTGTTTTTCACGTGTTCGTCCATGAGCTCCAGCAGCAGTGTCCTCATGATGTCGGTGTAGTACTCCAGCTTGCCGTGCAGCGCCACCGTCAGCAGGGAAGCAAAATAACCCCGAGACCTGGCGTTGAAGTCTGGACGGCTCTCCAACGTACGGATGAACTGGACAACAAGACAAGACCTCATGTGAGTGCTAGATTTATTTTTCTAGTCAGAAAACTTGGAAAAAAGGCAAAAAATTATATTCTAGCTTTCCAGTTAAAGTTTTTTTCCCCATTAATCTGCTATGAAAGTTTTAAAAATGAATTCTAATTGAATGATGCATATTTTAGTTCTAGTCTAATGTATCAATCAGGATCATGTCGTTTTTCAAAAACATTTTAATTTCCGTATAAATGCATCAATCATAATTCAGGTTTGAATGACTTGAACTAGGGATGCACAATATATCTGCTTCAATATCGGTATCGGCAGATATTGGTCATTTTTTATAATATTGTTATCGGCCAGATAGGTAAAACTTAGCCGATATTAATAACAGATATTTATTTGGGTGTCAGGAGGAGGGGGGGGGGCATGTAGTATTGTTTTGGACATGTGACAATGATAGTAAGGCAGCATCGTGGGCTGTTTAACTGAAGCGGAGAATGTCAGCGGTGTGGTAATTTTTCATGGTATCGAAAGAAGATACTCAAAAAGAAGTATGCAATAGTTGCAACATCAAAGTAATGTGAGGAGGATGTCGCATCAAATCATTCAAAACCAAAAGTTTGATACGTCATCTGAAAACCCACCAACCAGAGGTTCACAAACTTTGGCGGGAAGCTAACGCTGCTAACGCTAACGCTGCTAACGCTAACGCTGCTAACGTTAACTTTCATTTTGTACAGAATTTGATCATCTCAATTAAATTTTTTTTTTAAACGATATCGGTAAATATTGGTTATCGGCCATTACAAAAATGTTAATATCGGATATCGGTATCGGCCAAATTTTTCATATCGTTGCAACCCAGCAGCCAGGTCCAGGTCTCATGGTACTTTTAGACTCCATGGGTCCGTGGGGGTAGGCATCTCTGGTCCTCGAGAGCCACAGTCCCGCAGGTTTTAGATGTTTCTCTGATTTAACACACCTGATTCAAATGATTACGTCGCTGAGCAGAAACATATAAAGCCGTTAGATCAATTTGATTTGAATCAGGTGTGTTTGAGCAGGAAAACATCTAAAACCTGCAGGACCGGAGTTTTCATAGACACAAACAGATAAATGGCAGGGCGATGGGGAAGGGGAGAAAAATAAAATATTACACTAAAGTTGTTCATTCTTAAAACAAAACAAAAATGTAAATGGACGTCATAAATGTATAAGTTCATTTTTCTTTTGGCAATTCAGGTTTTAAATGAATAACTATAAAAAAAAATCCAAAACTTTCCCCATAAAGGTAATACTTTAATCTTGGACCCCCCCCTTTTTTTTTAAACATCTATCATTTCAGATATAGGCTGGTTCAGAAAATTCCTGTTTTATAGCTGCAGCAGGGGCCTAAAATCAATCTTTCAAGGAATATATCAAATTTATTCTTAGAAGTTTATGAGTAGATTAAAATACTAGAAGAAGGGGTCTCATGACGGATCATCTCCTGGGAGAATACATTTTAAAAATCACTGGGACTGAGTGAGATCATTTATCAAAAATAATGAGAGAGAGAAAATGATGATATGAAGGAGGGAAAAGAACCAAACGGATCCAAAAAGCTTCAAAACTCACATTGATGAGAAAAGTTTTGCTGTTCAGCAGGTTGGAGAACTGGTTCAGCGCCTGAACCACGGTGAACCTGCGGGGTTCCGGGATTTGTATTCTTCCTGTGATCATGGGGTCGTTAGCGCCATCTTTAGACGGCAGGAAGAAGTTTCGGTCTGTGTAGGTTTTGTAGTCCAGGAAGGGGATTCGACCTTCGCTCATATCGGTGATGTCCCCCATTTCCATCATCAAATCTGACAGAGAGAAGGGAAAAATATAGAACGAATATCAAAATAAGAGTGTTGGATTTACTTTATACACAACGAAGCAGCATAAACTTATTTCCTTGTTGTTTGCTTCCAATTTAAAATAAGTCCCACAACTGAACCACAGTTTGAGCATCACTATTATGTTCATGTTGACTTTGTTAGGACTTTGCATGAAGGGTGTACTTTGTCAATCGAGTTTTATAAGAAATCTCCATGATGTTCCTGAACCTGTTGGTTCATTTGTTTATTAATATGTAGAATATATTAATAAACAAATATATATTAGTATGGTTTTAACCAGCCTGTCTGAGTATCAAAACACCTAAGGTCAGCAAACACCACCACGTTGAATGATGGCGCTCTCAGATCCACCTCAAAACACATCAAGGAGCTCGCAGAGAGCACCTGAAGGAAGGTTTCTGATGCTCGAGTCAAACAGCTGCCACTTCTGCTGAATGATGTTGGCTGAGGTTCACAGTAAGGACAGAAGCTGTCAGAGTGATACGATGATTTCATCTGTGATCAGAGACGATGCTGGAAAACTTCAGCAGTGTGGAAACCTTCATATGGGCCTCAGTGAGCTCTTAGTGAGGAGAATATCAACTTATAGCCTTCTGAGTTAAGTTAAAAACACACAGTAGACCTATTCTTTATTTGGTTAAAGCACATTCTTATTTTTTAGTATATTGTTATTTTTATTTCTATTATTATTATTATTATTATGATTATGATTATTATTAATATTATTATTTCTATCATTATTATTATTATTATTATTTCTATTATTATTATTATTATTATTTATATTATTATTATTATTATTATTATTATTATTATTATTATTATTATTATTACTACTATAGTGTTTATGTTTGACACCTTATCAGAGGATGGTTCTTTCTAAATGTCTTTAGCTCTACAATAATAAGAAAGGCTTCTTATCTTACATTGTAGCCAGTATTCAGTGTTTTTAGTCACGTGACCTCCCAGCTTCTTTCAGGTGAGCATCCATACCTGTGAACTCTTTCTTGCAGCGATCTCTAACGCTTTCCTCCAGATTTGCCAGCTGATGTTTAACCTTCTCATATTCCCGCTCTGCCTGCTGACTCTTCCTCCTGTTCATAAGCACACACAGAAGATGCAGACCGTAAGCTTTAAAAATGAAAAAAAGAAATAAAAAAAGAACATCAAATTTGCCGTTTTTCAAACACTTTCGCCCACCTGTAGCAGTAGACGGATACAGCGATGAAGAGCAGCATCGGTACTAAAACTGCAGGGATGATTATAGCGAGAGGAATGTCGTCTTTTCTGGCGTAGTACACCGAACCCACCGTCCACTCGCCATGACCAAACTTCACCTGGAGAGAAAAAACAAGATCCTTTTCAATTATTTTTAAAGTGATTCAACTCTCTGCTGGGATAAGACTTAAGACAAAACTGTCTTTTACTGGGTGAAGAGAGCACAGAGTACAGGTTGGATGCGAGATGGAAACCCAGTTAACCATCGTTAGGGGGGGGGGGACGTTCAGCCAAACTTCTTTAAAATCCTTAAATTTGCTTTCATTTATTACACGGTATTAACTCATAAGTATGCAAAGCTGACGACAACAAGATGTATCTCTTCTAAGCTTGTGGTTGTGCTGCCTTCTTGGCCAGATCACTCTTAGAAAAGACATTTCTAATCTCAATGACGTTTTATCTGGTTAAATAAAGGGAAAAAAAGGTAACTAGAACAGTTTGGTTCAGTGAAAAGAGCAGCTTTTTATCATATTCATCATTTTATCAGATTATTTCAGTATATTCTTTAGTTCTTAAGATTTAAGCCTGGGTGACTACAGATGGAAAATAACCTGTTGGCTGATTCTGGCATTTCTAACTCATGTGTATCCTGTATTTAATGCAACGTCCCTGAATTGAATAAACCTAAACTTAACCTAAACTAAACAATAGGAAAAAATACACAAGTTGGAAACAGCTGGAGTCTTAATAGCGTCTTTTTTTGTTTTTTAACTTTTCCATTAATAATTAAAAAAATGTTCCTATTTAAAGCAAATAAATACCTGAAACATACATTATGTATGTGGAAATAATAACAAAAGATAAGAAACGCTTAATTATGTAATAATTCTACGAGGGGAAGGAGAAAAAAGAAAAAGCTTTTTCACTAACTTATGTTACAGCCAGGAACTAATTAGATCAGCTTGAATTACCTCATCCTGGTTTAATGTACAATGATGTGTTTAAATGATGCTGGGAAATTTGACCTACCTTCTTTTGAAGCCAATTGAGCCAATCGGCTAGCTTCAATTGATTAATATTTCTTACTTTGTAATCTCTTATTCAACCTGAAATTTCCCCGACCATTTAAACTAACAGAGATGTTGAAACACAATAAAATAAAGATGCTTCAAATGTGGGGCAACATCAGCTCTGAATGTGGCTTCAATACAAAACATCAGCAACAAAAATGTCCGCAGGGATGGAGCTAATCTCCTGAAACGGCTCTGGTTAAGACTAAAACTCGCATCACATAATATCTATTGTTTCCTCTTTAAATCCCCGCAACCTCCTTGTGGAGGTTTTGTTTTGTTTTATTCCCATGTTTGCTGATAAGCACACCGTGTGACCTCCTCATTTAATCCTCTCTGCTGGTTCTGGTTGAACACATTTTAAAAGGAAAATTGAAGCAGATTTAGTTGAAGAGATGAGAATAATGTATGTGTTTACCACAAGGTCCAGCAGGTCGTTGGTTGTGTCTCTGCGCTGGCGTTTGGATTTGGCTCTGGGCTGTGAGGAAGGAGCTTCTAGGATCAACTTATCATCCTGTACGGAGAGGACAGAAAGAGGAAATGAAGAGTCAAACCAGCTTAGATTGATGGTTAAAAGTTTACAGTTATATTAGTTTTTTGTGGTAGAAAAAGAAAGTTTGTGTGCCTTAATTTTTGGAAATAGAATACATCAAACCTTTAAGTGTTGCATCAACTTTATTAATACAATTAAAGGTGGATGCTGAGAGAAGAAAAAGACTCATGAAACTTGGGTGTGCTGAGTTTTTCCTTGGCTGAATGCAGCCGCTGCTTTGCTCAGAAAGAGAAAACATGAAGGCAATATATTTATAGATGTGCTTGAGCACTTCCTATCAGAGCTGAAGGTGTAAAAGATTCCTGCTTTTGTCAGATAACATCTCTGCGGCCGCCGTCACAGAGTCCCTGCCTGCACAGACTGCCTTTCATCTGAAAGCTGATTGATTTTCAGAGCACAGATCAAGCTTTAAATGTGGTCGAGTGCTGCGTTACTGGGAGTCTGTGATGACAGCATCACCTGCCAGACACATTTTAAAAAGAGGAATCCAGCTGAACCGATGCTGCTGCAGTTCTAGACATGAATGATGGGAGCTTCTCACATCCTACCCTTTGATAAAATGTCAGTATCGGCTGCAATTTTACAGTGTAAATCCATCACGAGGCCATTAGAAGCCTCTTCAGGTTCTTTCTCCTGTGCCCACCTGCAGTATGTTGACGTGACAGGAGGCATCTCCGACAAACGCCTGGGCCTCATTTGCCGTCATGGCCTTGGAGAATCCTCGACCCTGATGAGAGCGAGACAAAGACAGAAAGCTTAATGGACGGGAGAGGAGACAGAGACTCGAGTCAAGTTCAGATTTAACCATCGATCCTCACAGTCACGATGATGATGCTGGTCTCTGTGATGACGTTCTTGTCCAGATTGTTGAAGGTGGGGTTGGGGTGGTAGACGAAGTTCTTCAGCTCCTCTATGACGTTGTCCAGATGGAGGGTCGCTCTGAGAGACTGGAGGTCAGGGAAGTTCACTACTGGTGAGTCGAACTGCAGGACGGTGTCGTTCTTACTGACGGCCGTCTGGAAAAACTGATGGGAAGGAGACAAAAGTAGAGTCATTTAGACTGAGAAATATGAAAATAGTTCATAATAAATCACCACTCCATGCTGCTACCATCAGGAGAATTATTTATTAATGAAAAATGAGATAAAACTAAATAGATAAAGAAAGGGAAAGAAAAACCAAACAATTCAAATGTAGAGTAACATAAAATAAAATAAAATAAAATAAAATAAAATGAATAAATAAATAAAAAAGACAAAAACTAAATAAAATAAAATTTAGAAAAGCGGAAAAATGAAAACAAATAAAAAACAGAACATAAAATTAAATGAAAGAGAATAAAATAAATTATGAAATAAAATAAAAAATATAATTAAATACAAGATAAAATAAATTAAAATCACAAAATGAAATAAAAAAAGAAAAAGAAATATTTAATTAAATAGAATAAAATAAAATAAAACATATTAAATTAAATCAATAAAAAATATATACTTAATTAAAATAAGATCAAACAAATTAAATAAATCACCATATTAATGGAACAAAAAAAAAGACAGAAGAAAAACAAAAGCAAAATCTAAATAAAAATCAAATCAAATCAAATCTGTGGAGGGTCCAAGTGTAATTTCTATTTTTCTGCAGGTATAACTTCTTTTCTCTGTGTTGCTCCCCACTGAGTCTCGCCTTCTTGCTGAACCAGACAGAAACTTTTGATGAAGTGAACAGAACAGCTTCCCCTCCTCTTCCCCACCGAGGCCTCCGTGACAGGCTGCATCTCCACGCTACTCAGCAGTGAAAGGAAAGTGTCGCCCACTTCTCTCCGACTCAGGCTTTTGGCAGCAGGATTCCCACATTTAAGATATTTAATCATTTTTCCATTTTCAAATCAGTTGTCATATTATCCAACCGATCACTGATATTGACAAAAAAATTCATTAAATTGCTCTGAAACCCAAATCTGACCATTTATCAGGATGTTGATCCATATTTGCCACAGGATTCTAGCAAATCTAATAAAAGGAAATAGAAAAGTAAATCTGTTTTCAATGCGCGTCTTCTAGTCTTGACATGTTTTGTTATTGTCAGAATAATCTATTGGAAATATCTTTCCAATTATTGTCATATTTTCTTTCTTTAAGTGTCAAAAATATTGAAATATGTTGACCGTATGGTCTGTGAAAACTCCCTTTGGATGGTAAATAATACCGGAAAATCCAGAAAAAGAACTGGAATTGTTTAAATTTAGGGACAAAACTACTAAAAATATCCCTCAAAATGTGACGAATGACCGAAAGGGGAGCGACTATTGTGCTGGTGAAAAGGAGGCGGAGCCACATCCGTAGTAAAACTCACACTTTTACCTTTGCAGATGAGTTGTTGTGTGAAAACTCGTCAGAGGAGGGCTGGACCTTCATCATGGCCGCCTGGATTAGATCGAACCCACTTCCTGTCACCACAATCCTTCGACCGCCACTATGGGTGGAGATGAAGCAAAAGTGAATCTTAATCTTAGCCTGTTTAAGGACGCTAAAATAAACTAAAAAGAAACTATTAATGAAGAAAACCTTCAATTTAAGCCTTTAATTCAGTCTTATCTGTCTGTATGAACATGAGCTGGTTCATGTTAGACAAGAGATAAGATAAATACTTTATTAATTCCAAGGGAGATTGTAATGTTAATCTGGTTAAAGGTCTCATGTAAACACACACTCACCATATGAAGCTGGCTTTAGGGTTGTAATCGGTGATTTTGGGGTTTTCAAAGTACTGGAACGCAGCTTCCACGTCTTTGGAGGTGTTATTTCCGTACCACACCGTCACTTTCAGCTGGTCTGAGGGCACCTTCGGGATGCGGTACTTGCCGGTCTTGCAGGTGATACTTTCACCAAATGAGAGGCTGAAGAAGAGCGAGACAGACCGTAAACACAGGCTTTAAAGTTGCATTATTTCACTTTCCAACCATAAAACTCAGTGTTTCTGACTCGGTGCAATGGGACTGTGACACTCATCATTGACATTCCTGAAGCTGTCGTTGCCCTGCAGCATCAGGACACACTTCTTTTTTCTTTCCATCCCACTGCATCATTTGCCCGCCTATGGTACCGCGTTACAAGCTAGCTGCTGCATATCAACACACTGGACATTTTGAACACACACCATGACTGATTCAGCAAAGAAAACCAAGAAGGCAAAACAGGAGGAAAATAACGAGAAAAGGGACAGACTACAAGATAAGACTAGAGTCAATGTCGGAGGGACTTTTTCTTTCTGTAGAGAACTCGGAGAAGAGACAGGATGCAAGATGGATGCTGAATTAGCCGTCGTTCGGGGGTGCCTCAGTAGCTGCGTTTCCATTACCTCGAGAATTGCGCAAAACCTAAATATCACAATAAAAAATTGGTGATGGAAAACACCTTAATTTAAAAAAAAACTCTCAAATATTGCTAAAAAGATTTTACACTCTCATGAGGTGGTTTTTCAGACGTGTCGATATATATCGGAAAAGTATATATAATGCAAATCGCAATTGTACTTTGTCAACATTTTAGAAATATCGCTTTTATTTTTGCTTGTGAGAAAACCAAGTTAATATAAGTGCTTACACTTCACAGGGAATATTTCCCACGGTGACGTTGATGTCGTCTTTTGTTGCCGTGTCCAAGTTATTCCCTTCGATGGTGATCACCGTTCCTCCGGCCGCAGGGCCCTTCGACGGTGTGACGGATTTTGGATCGGGGTCCTGGAGGGAAAACAAGAAATGAGTCATTTTAAAGCGACAAAGAAACGTTAAAGCAGAAGCTTTAGGTTTATATTCAAGTATATGGATAACGATGAAGTGCACCAGCTGGTTGGTTTCCTGTTTATACTGGGAGGTTTGGATCAGTGATGAATATGTAAAGTCTCATTTACATAAAAGAATACATCAGCATCAACCCAGTCACTGAGTGGGAGAGCAGCTCTAGTCGTCTGGAAAGCAGAAAAGCTGGATTTAGAGTGAAGAAGAGCCGTGTGTGCTTAGATATTTGGCTTGTTGGCGTTTCAGATTTGTTCCTGCTGTTTTGGCTTTGAGAGCTGCAAACATAAAAATAAACATCCCCAAAGAGACAAACCCGTAACAACTCCTGGTTGTCTGCTCGGCACAGACAGAACAGAACGGATCGCAGGAGGTGCTTCACACTGCAACATGTCTCCGTGTGTGAGTCAAAGAAGCCGCAGACACTTACGTGTTCAGGATCCGACATGAAACACAAACTCAAGCAGATTTAACTCATGCATCTAGTTTAGAAATGAAAAAGTTTGGCCGACCAGAAGGAAAATTTGAAGAACAAATCAGTCGTCTTAACCATCTGTTAGAAACTGGAAAGGTCCTCAAAGATCATTTATCTGTTTGGATTATTATTATTATTACCTAGTAGCAGAAACAGTTTTAAAATGAGTTAAAACTACTCCATAATACAGTAATGTAATGTATTAATGTACATTAAAACCTGTTGGTGGAGACACTAAAGTATTAATCTGTCTTACAAACATAATTCTCAGATATAAGGACAGTTTAGCTTTAAAGCTCTGCAAAGATTCTCCTCTGGACAAGACTGAGGTATTTAATCTATTGTCCGTGTGGACTGAGTCACAGCCATAGTATGTCACAGCTCAAATACCACCTGCTGTGCAGCAAACGGCTGATTCAGAGAGCCGTCCTCCTCCTCTAAAGAGAGCCCGTGATGGATAACTTCCAGCAGAAAGGTTCTGATAATTCTACAAGCAGCAGTTGAACTGGATAAACTAGAGAAGATGGAAGCAATGCAAGAGCCCTGCAGGATAAACACTCCTGTTTATTGCATGTTGGTTTATAAATGAAGATGAGGCCATCAGAAGTGCTATGAGAGAGGATGTGCGTGTGCATGTGTGTCTGTGTATGTATATAAAGTCATTCAAACTCAGGTGTCTAAATGTAGGAAGTAACCAAAATGCCTTATTCTATAACTGCAGCTACAAAACTGCTCGTGCGAGTGAAACAGCTGTAAAACCTACGAGTCATAAGACCGCCGTGCACACATCTATGACGATAGATCAGGTTTGGATATCTAGTGAGAGTAAACCCAAGAAAAGGTCAGTTTACATTAAATATTTCTAAGGATTGGCTTAGAAATTGGCTAAAAAAACATCTAAAAACCACCAGAAGTAACAACTTCTGTCAGCATCTTTAGGTCAAGACACCCTGCACCTGCAGCATAATGTCAAATTCTCCTTTAAATGACTTGTTGTCGTGTTTACAGTCAGAGACAAACTGCTGCTGGTATAAATGAGTTATTTTGGTCTCAGCAGTTCGCTGTAATTAGCTTTTTGTCACCTCAATACAAACAATCAACATCAACAACACGATTCAAATCATCTGACTGAGCCTGGTTTGAGAAACAACAGCTCAGCAGGCGAAGCTTCTTCGGATCAGATTTATTTCTCCGTTTGTGGTACGCGGAGAGAAAAAGCTGCTGGAATTTAAATGGAGTTCTGCACAGCGTTGCATTTGTATGCGAGGGATATTTTTACACTCCGCTGCTTCTTTAGGGAGCAGCTTTCTCGGCACAACGGAGGGAAGCTTTCACTTTGTCACAAACCTTTTAATGTTTCTGGGATTTGATCTGCGGGGTCTGAAGCAGCTGTGACATGCAATCTTCTGCATTGCCTCAGAAACGTTGATGGGGTGTGCGTGCCGTGTCGGCAGCTTTCACCGTGCCAGATCTAACCATTCCTAAAAACTCCCGACAGCTGAACCAAAATTATTACAATTAAAGTCGGTCTTCCTGATGAGAGGAAGTTAAACTACTGTCTGAACGGAGCACCGGAGCATGATGAAATAAGTACAATCAACACCCTGTGCAGCTAAATCTGCTATTTCCACTGCTTTTGTTGCTCTGTGGAGCTGCTTTATTCAATAAGAGTGTCGATTTAATCATTAACCAGTACAGTTAAAACTGTCCCCGTCACTGAGGCGTCCTGCAGAGGCACCTCCACCATGAGGCTGAGAGACTCCTCAACAGTAAACCGTAAAGACGACTGATCAGAACCCTGAAGAGGACCTCTTGTCCGAAGGCCATCCAACACCCACAAATTAACTTTATTCCTAAAAAAAAACACTCCTGAGAGCCACATCTCAGACTCTCCAGGCCTCAGACAGCATGTAAAATGTTACAGTTCATGATAGTCCAATTAGAAAAAGACTAAACAAATATACGTTGTTTGGAAGGGTTGCAGGAGAAAGTCTCTTCTTTCTAAAGAGAACATGACATGGCCAATGGTCGCATCAGATGCGTCCCAGAAGCGCCTGGTCGCGCTAAATAAACCCATCGGGTCTATTTTTGACGGAGCACTCTTCCAGGACATGTCAAGCTCAGCAGCTCAGATAGGGCCAGACAGGAAGTCAGACACGGTAGCAGCGTAATTGAAAGTTACAATAAAGTCATTAATACTACTCTACAGTATGAAGTTGTGAGTCCTATTTAAGGGAATGAACACATGACAAACGGGACCGTTTCAGTCAGAGGACTTGTTTGCTGTGGCTCTGGGTGTGCTTTTGCTACGTTGTAACCAGTTGACTCTTAGGCCCATCTACCTTTAACACTAACTGTAAATGATTGCATATCTGTTATAACAGGATGAAGAAGGTAAAAAAAAAATGGATGAATGTTTTCTGCATGTGTAGAAATGGGAGAGTTGGTTCACATTTTATGAACATTATTAATTTTGGGTCGTGTCTTCCTTCACATCCCCCACCCCCCTCCTCCCCAAAAAGTCCTATAAATACATAAAAGTTTCAACACATAGTTTAGTTTGGACCTGCTCGAGACTAAAATATGGTCGTAAAATGCTTTTGGAACAACGGTTTATCCATGGTTGTTACCGCCTGAAACAACGACATCACGCATGATCCTGCAATTTTCCTGGGAATTTGTGATCTCACGGATCCAGCAGAGGACTGCACTCACGGGCGCTCCGCGTCCGACACTCTCCCGGTGGAAACAGGCCGTGCAAAGTGCAAAGCTGCATCTGAACAGACCACGACACTTCTTGAACAATGTCTTAAAGGCACCTTCAGACTTGCATTGCATATCGCTTCCTCGGATCTTACGTCTCGGCCACGATCAGATATCGGGAACATTTCTTGTGCAGTCAGTGAAAACGACGTGCTGCAACATTTCCGCTCATATGACACGGGGACTAGCCGGTACATGTCCGCTACAGCTCCGAGGTAGAAGAGTGGAACGTTTGTCTGAACGCAAACTGTATTAAAGACAAAGTCCGCACTATTACCGCTTTTCAGAGCTTATGACAGACCAAAGAAGAGATGTTTGGTCAGAATCTAGATAAAAACCAAACACCTCAGACCAGCTGTCCAGCGCGGTGGTGGAGGGATGATGATCTGGACACCCTGCAGGCATTGAGTGAACCATGAACTCCTCTGGAGTGAAATGTGAGTCTATCTGTCCGACAGCTAAAGTTTGGCTGAAAGCGTCTCATGCAACAGGACAATGATCCCAAACATTTAACACAAAAAATACCCTCATTCTACCAGAAGTTGCTGTGAATTTACATCCAAATTCACACATGAAGACTCCGTGGGTTTCTTATCTTTAGTGGGGATGTTATCAAAGACACACACACACACACACACACACACACACACACACACACACACACACACACACTCTGAAGCAGACTCACCCGATACGTGAAGATGACCTGAGAGACGCCTTTCCTTCCTCCCTCTACTTCTATCTCCACTGCTCCGCTGTTGTGTGGACCCAACGGGAGGTCGTACGGAGGGACCTGCTTGGCCGGGCCGATGCGACACACCACACTGTGGACAGAAAGAAAAATGATAAACGTCATTAATATGCATGTTGAAGGGCTTTAGAAAGAAAATTCCTTATAATGAGGCTGTTTGATGTGACACAGAATTGGCCCAGTGGTTATTAATCATATAAGAGGCAATCTGATGTTAATACAATTATGCAAGCAAGGCAGTTTTAAGGCTAACTCCTACTTAAAAGATCAAAGCCAAAACTGTGTGTTGAGGATATATTAAAAACAAGAATACAGCTTATTTTTAATATATAAGAAAAATAAATAAGAAAACTGTTCCTGTTGGGAATTTACCCAGTTTACAGCAACAATTCCTTGATAAAGCCCTGTTGTTGCATGTGCATGGAGAGAGGTGGACAGACCAAGGAGACGTAAATGGCTGTTGACCTTGGAAAAGATCACATGATCAGGGGTAAGCAGCAAACTTGGTAACATTTGGGGCCCCTCTAGCCAATAAAGACCTGTCCCATATAATGGAAGTACCTGGGGGTGTTTCTGCAGAGGCCCTCTGCAGTCCATCAGGACATGTTTGTGTGTATGTGTTTATGTATGCATCTTAAAATCTTTGAACACTAATGAAGATATTAAAAACTCCCTTGAAAAGTCAGCAAAAAAATCCCGAGATACCGAGCAGCAGCGAGCGGTAGGAGGGGATGTTTAGTTATCTGGAGTAATAAATGTCAGTGTTTCACCTCAGAGTGGACAGAGCTCCCAGCGTTACCTGGTGGAGACGGAGTAACTGTCCTCCAGGTGTTTACAGTCCACACCGGCCACTGTGATCTTTTTGATGTCCTCCTTCTTTATTCCCATGTTGGAGCCTTTGATGGTCACAGAGATCTGACCGTTCAGAGGGCCGTAGCGAGGGATGATCTGAAGGAGGAGGGGAAAAAAACCCTGGAATTTAATAAAATGTGTAATAATGAAACTGTCAAAAATCACTGGCTGTAAACGGAGGTGAGACAGATTTTAACCTTTAAAGGTCCAGTGTGTAAGAATTACTGACATCTAGTGGGGAGGATATAAATGACAAGCGCAGTTGTGAATGTACGGTGGCCGTCAGTGGCCAAAATTCTGCCAGACATAAACATATTTTCATCTGTGAGTGGATCCAGTGGCCTCAGGTGCAGCGATGATTGGATAACAGGTAACTACTACAACATTGTGTAATTTACGGTCTTCTTCTATGGTCTTTTTACGGCGTTTCTTAACCCAAACGGTGCTCTAGCTCCTCTCAAACAAAGCAGGTACTCCAGTTTTAGGACATATTCACAAAGTCTGCAATGATGCAAATGTTATTTGTTTTATAAATAAATTGTAATAATTTATCTTTCCTCCGTACAAAAATAATAATAATAATAATAAAAATTGCTTCAACTGGTCCAGCTGGTCAACATCCAACGACAAATTTCGGTAAATTCTGTTAGAAAATTAAGTTAAAAGTGTGATAAATGTAAAAAATAGATGCTTATATTTAATTTAGGAGGAGATTCTGCTCATGCTTGTTTCCCTGCATCATGTGATGTGACATTAAAAACACAAAATTGGGGTAAATCCCACAGAAACCAACTGCACTTGTCAAAAATGTTGCACATCTGTTTGGATTTGGCCCAATCTATCTTTAATCAGATGATGGGTGCAACACCACATCCTTCTCTATATCTGATGCCTCTTGTTCTTTTGCGAGTTAAAAACTTTCTGCAGGAATCTGTGATGTTTCTGTGGAAATAACGAACAACTTCTGAGCTAATCAGCTGCAGCCCAGAGGAAATCAAGACTGGACCTGGAACAAAATGACCAATGTTCAAGAGAAAATGGGAAATATATTGAAGTTGTGCAGCCGGAGGACTCACATTGTGAATACAAAACAGGAGAGAAAAGAATTAATCTTAAGAGAAACTTTGCTGCTTATTTTACCCAACAACACTCTTCTTTACAAACTAATACTCAAAAGCTGTTGGACAATTCAGCTAAACAGTGTAGATCTCTCTGTGAGACGTCATAAATTTGAATATGACCCTTAAATCATGTGTTTAAAGACTTTTTTAAATGGATTTACAAACCACAGCTCAATAAACGGGGCATAAATCTATTTATCTAACTCCATGAAATTATAAGCCTTCAAATAAACTTCTTTTTAAAAGAGGCATCAGCAGCCTGGGAGACCTTTTCCCTCATAATATATTAATAGGTTTTGATCAAATAACGGAGAAATACGGCCCCCCTAGACGGGACTCTCTCACTTTCTCCAGATAAGAGATTATATACTGCATAATATGGTCTGTTGAGAGGCTGCTGTATCAAACAGGGAAGGTTTCTATCAGTCTTCTATAAAATCCTGCTCTCTGCTTCCCTACTGATGATGAAGATTGGGAAAATATTTGGAAACAAGCTAAATTAATTTTAGTTTATAAATGTACCAACAGATCAAACATAGGATGCAGAAAATATTGGACGAATGTCTTCCTGGATGTTAGGAAGATATGTGGAGTTAAGTTGGAAACAGACCCTAGATGTCTTATTTTGGGATCCCAAGCAGAGTCACAGCCTGTGAATATAATTAAACTTCACTGTGCTTTAACCTTTGCTGCAGCGGACCAGTAACAAAACACCAGCTGTTAAGGGACGGCAGAGAGCGCTACTAGATTTGGGACCACTGGACTATTTGACATCCATCTAGACTCAAAGATGGACCTCTTCTTTAAAAATCTGGAAACCTGATGTAGACTATGTGAGGCCCGAGGTGTCAGCGATCCTGGTGCAGGGTTTCTCTTCAGAGTATTTTGTGCACATTGTCCTTATAGTACTGTTGAGCGTGTGAGACTGAGCCAATGGCCCCCCCCTATTTGTTTGTTTTATCCATTTATTTATTTCTAATTTAACTTTATTTATGTTATGTTCCTGATGGTCTGCTTTTTTCTTTGTTAAAGTTTCTCAATCAATAAAATTTGTGTTTAAAATTTTATTTATTTATTTATTTTTTCAAATAACGGAAAGTAAGCCAAATGATGACAGAAATACTTATTTTACAGGCTTAAGGGTTCACATTTAGAATATTTAATGAAACAGAATATTTAAAAAGTTAAAACAAACGTTTAAAACATATAAAAACACAAAAACTTACAAAAAGAAAAGAAAGTACAAGAAAGCAATAGATGATGGAAGGTCTAACTTGACAATGTTCAGTACAGTTATTTAAAGAAATTTTAAGAGGGTATTTTTATGAATTGAAATGGAGTTTTATTACTATCAAACTTGTTATGTGCCATATTATTTGCTTTTAAGTTTACAATTTGGATAAATTTCAAATGTTTACCCTTTAAATGCCAACCCCCCCACCCAAAAAAATAATAATTCTTAAAATCTAAAGTCATTGTTTGGCCTTTTAACAATTTTTTTTCAAAATGAACAACATTGTTTTGTATATTGACCGTTTATTACTGTGTGATATGTCAAATTTATTGTAGTACAACAGGTATAGACCAGGGGGTGGAAGACGAGCGCCAGATTGTGATCAACAGGGTTTTGACCAAAGTTTTTACCACAAAGTGATACAATAGGTCTCAGAAACATCCGGCATTAAGGAGTAAAATAAAATCCTTTGTTTCAGTTTAAGGGAAACCAAAACCAACTGCAGGTCCAGGCCTCCACACATCAGAGAGAAGAGTTTGATAGCTTCTAATAAGGAGGGGAAATAAGAAAATGATTGCTTTCCTCAAAATAACCAACCTTAAATTCTCTCCTTTAATTAAGCTTTTTATTACGTTATATGTTAAGCACATTTTTATTTATTTATGAGACTAAATTGTTTGTTGTAATGAAATAAATGCTGCAGCTAATTAAGATGCATCCTCTAAGGACTGGTGATATAAAGCAGGGATTCAGTAGCCTCGCTTTACTTATTTCCACATTAATTATCAGAGAAACATTTGGACTTTAACCTCAGGAGACGATGATTCATAATCACGCCCTGAAAAAAAGCCGGACTCGCTGCTGTTATGAAGGCAAAACCAGCCCCTTACTATCATCTAATGTTACTCATTCTGCCTGTTGGATTCTTGTCATTTGGCACTTGTGATTCACACACCGATGGCTTTCAGATGAGTCTCGTCCTCAGTCATCCATGTGATTGCCTTCTATGTTTGTCATTTCCCTGTAAGAGCAGCACACTGTGAGAGTGGCAGCTCTTCTTCGGCTAAACCATTAAAAACCACTGGATGCGGTTATGGGAGGCGCTTTAGATATGTTTCAGATGAAGTGTTGGGATTTATGTTGAGAGGCTGCCTTGTGTGACAATGAGCTGAGAAAACACAACACAGAGTGAGTCAGAGTTTCTCCTGTATCTGTTTGAAATGACAAACCCGGACGGCGGGCTCAATGTGAAGCCACTTTCAGCCACAATCAGAGTTTTAAACAGAACAGAATGAGCTCCGAGAGCTTTTATATAACGTAGCTTATCCCAAAAGATCTGCCAGAGTTTTTCCACGACTGTCTTATTTGTGTTAAAGCGTACAGAAAATGCTGCATTTACACAGCCTGACATCCTTAAAATCTGACCTTTCAGTTAGAGAGAACCCAAGTGAGATGTTGCTGTTACCATGGAGAAGGATGATGGATTAAATCGTTCTGTTTCAGCGACCACGACATCAACAAACCGTCAGACTGTACCAACCTCTTAGCGCCATCTAAACCAGCATCGCTGTGAAGTTGTGGAGGTGCATGGAGCGTGGCACGTGAACAAGCGGGGCTTTTAACACCTGATGCAAACATGTATCCTGTCTGATCCAATCACAGGTGGGCAGCTTGAAATGCAACACTTTCTACCTACCAATCAGCCACAACATTAAAAACACTGACGGTTTAAGGTAACAGATGATTAGAAAACCTGCATCCCTGCATTCATAAAGATGCTAATTTGACACCATGTTTAACATTTTTGCAGCCAGTGGGTGAGTCAACTTTACATAAAACACCTTTATATTAAGAAATATAAAAAAACAAAAACAATAAAACAAATAAAAACATGACAAAAATGCCATCTCTAACAACATTTTTGCCTAAATTAGTTTAAAAACAAAGGAAATATATTCCACAGTTGAGATGTGAGCACCTGAATTGAACAATCCCCCCAACATTGTACATCAGGACTAGAAATGGCACGATTACAGATTTTCTTGGTACAATTAGTGTAAAAGAAAGACTCCTGACAGGTCTTTAAGTTTTAACTATGGCTGTAAAAATGTATGTGTTAAAGCAAAGAGATTAATCTGTGAGATTAACACAGTCTTTTTCTTTCACATTAACCCACAAACAACATTTAAAAATCCTAAATTGGCATTATCTCAGCGAGAGAAGCCGATTTTGGCCATGCAGGTGAACCAAATCCACAAAAACTACTTTATCCTCCTTATTTATGACGTGTCTGATACATTTAGAGAATGGCTGCAGGATGACCCATGTGATACATTAAACAACATCCCTAATCTAAGAAGTCAACAGATGCATCTGTAAACCTTTACTCATGATTCATAAACATGCTCATGCACCGAGGGACCGCTTCCCTGCAGGTTTTAGATGTTTTCCTGCTCCATCACACCCCATTCAAATAAAGCTTTTCCTGAACAAACTTGTTAATAACTCATTGATCTGAACAGCTGAAGCAGAGAGACATCTAAAACCTGCAGGGGGCTGGTCATTAAGGTATTATGTAAGGTATAAAAAGTGCCATATAAATAAAAGTTGATTAGATTAGATATGACATGGTATTAACTGCAATATAAAGCCGTAAAAAGTAAGCTGTGATGTATCATGTTACAGAAAAATGCTACAAGGGTCTTTGTAAGTATAATAAGTCTAGTCTGACAGAGGGGACTGACCATGTAAGACCCTTAAAGTTAATATCCTAAATTTAATATGAACTTTAGAGACAGTAAATCAGGCGTCTTACATGCTCCTCTACGAGTCTAAAGATGATTAAATGTGCAGCAACCCCCTGCAGGACTGCAGTGAGCTCTGAAAAACTAGTTAAAGAACACTACAAAGAGTCTGAGGTGTTCTAATCGGAGGAGATCTCAGTCCTAAACCCACAGGGTCCAGAGGATCTATCAATAAAGTCCTGGTAGCAGACACTCCAGGAGACCCCGAGGATGTTCTCTGTCCACATCCTGACTGATCGGAGCAATTTCAGAGGCAAAACAATGACCTGAGGTAGCTGGTTGTGATGCTACGGCTGATCGGACGTCTCTTCACTAGCATCGACATTAGCTTTCCGTCAGGAACATTTCATTCTTTGTAATATCATCTTAGACATCCAGCTGGCTCTAAGAAACATCAAAAAGCTTCCAGAACATTTGATACTGACAGACGAGGAGTGTGGCATCAGTTTTAAGACTCACATCAGAGATTTTGGGGTTGGGGCACTGTGTCGGCTCCGGTGTCGGGCACAGCTCCCTGTAAACACAAGTCTTTGTGGCTTGGCACCAAACACACTGGTACTTAGCGTCAGCGTGTTTACACAAGCTGCAGTCCTCTCTTCCCACAGAGCAGTTATACAGCACCACTGTCAGAGACGGGGAAGAAGAAGAGGAGGAGGAGGACAGGTTAGAGCTAATTATCAGCTGGAAGTGAAAGGAAAGTGAGGAACTAAAGCAGAGAAAGCTTCACGTTGTATTTCCATGTGTCAGACTGGGAGACGAGCGGCACACCGACCTGTCAGAGTGCTGTCAATCTTCCTCTCGGTGCCTCTCTCTTTGATATGGAAGGATATGTTCACTTCCTTCTGCTTGTCGTAGGCAAACTGCAAACACACAGACACACAATCACGTTTCTAGCATGAAACATAGTGGACTTGGCTCATTTCTGGAGATATTCATGTCTCTCTGCATCAGTTAGAGCCTGAGGAAAGCCTAGAAGCAGGTCACTTCTGTCAGACACAAGCTGTTTAGCTGTTATATTGAAATGTGAAGCTGGATTTTTAGGATCCCAACACCGCAGCGTGAGCCTCAGACGAACTTTCTTACTCTTCTGCCTTCATCATTGAAACGTTGGCCTTTAATTGAAACTTGTTGGACGGGATATGGGTATTAAAGAGAGAGAGATGGGGATAAGCCGGGACTTAAATCTGACCAGCTGTTTTGAGGATCTTCAGCCTCTGCACATAAGGCACCAGTTAAACCAGCTGAACTACCCAGTGAACCAGAAATAAAACCGCCCTGCAAGCTTCTTCGTTATCTTCATGAAAATAAACAGCATGTCTGATCATGACTGTTAAGTAGGTAAAATGCATTTATATGTATTTTTATTAGTTTAATCACAAAGAATTGACGTGTCAAGCATAAAATTTCTGGAATACGAGTCTCAATCTTTTTCATTTTTCTTTAATTATAACCGTTTCTCTTTATTCCAGGGACATGTCTGCTTTATTTTCACGACGTTAACATAAGCACAGATGATGAAACTTGGACTCTATATGAGATTATTATGAACGTTGGCTGTTTTTGTTTGGATATGGCTCAAGGAAGCAGGTCCAGATAAGTCCTAGACTTCTACGTTACTCAACACAAAACACAATAATGTTTCTTGTTTTGTCTTTTATTCACTTGTTTGAATAAAATGTGGAGAAAAAAAATAAAAAGACTTAAGCTGCCAACAAGAGATAAAGTGTGGGAATGCATTTTATTCAGATCTTTCTGGACTCAGATTGCAAATATTTTAAATAATTAGCTCAGTGTGTGCAGGTACGAATGAACGAGTGCATGCACAGGTGTGTGTGTGTATGGATACATAAATATATTGAGTCTGTCTCCAGAGTTAATAGTGAATCCTACACTACCTGTTCCTGGATGGAAAAACATCACGTTTGCCATGTACCAAGCCGTGAACGCATCTTATTTCCATTTCTTTTAGAGGTAAATCTGAACTACAGGATAATAATCACATCAAGTCAAATATTAGCATTATAGTCCCGTTTTGGTACAAAATACTACAGCAAAACTTCAGAGAGAGGGAACCAATCTTTCTAGATACGGTTATAACTTTAATCATATTGTCCAGTTTTGCTTTGTTTGGTTAAAAAAAAGAAAAGAAAAGAAAAAACCCCGAGATAAGGCGGTTTCCGTCATGCATTTATCACACGGATGCGATTCACTTTGTACACACTGAAGCAAATCTAACTTTTCCAGACTTCAGTTGACTCAGCATGCAGCTGCCAGACCTCCCACCAACTGCATAAGAAGATAACGCTTCACCCCAATTTCAGCTCCACTTCCCCGCTTACCTCTGTGCTTTCAGATTCTAGTTATTACTTTTAAAGGCACATCTGGGGCCGGTCCCTGAATATATCAGTGTGTGCAACTCCATATGAGGCTGGGTGGGTGTACCCAGAAATCCTCCGTCTACACCCGAGAGTCCAAAATCTGGACTGAGTTGTTTCCGTCCCCCTGATAGGCTCAGTTTATTAGATTTTTCCTGTTTTTGCTCGAGTATGTGCAAATCTGTATTTGTGAATGAATCCATGTACGTAGAAATGCAGGTGTGGAGAGTCATTTCCCAACGACTGACCTCGTAACCTCTGAATCTAAAGCTGGAGATCTGCTGTGAGACATCCTCTTCTGTGTGCTTCATCAGCTCCGTCCCGATGGTGAAACTCCGGCCCTGGACACACGGAGAGGAAGATCATCAACGTCATGAGATACTTGCGTCGCTCAGACGTTAATCGGCTAGTCTGACTCTCACCTCGTAGATGCCGAGGTTTCTCCCCTGGAAGCTGATGGGAATCTCGTGGCCGACGGGGATCAGCAGCGGCTCCGGAGACTCGAACTGAGGACAACTGTCCCACTTCAAGACAGAACCGAGCAAAAGAAGAAATATCATTTTTAATCATTTTATTTAATTATCAATTTGCTTAATTTGCTTTTTATGATTGAAGACTAAAGACTTTAATGACATACAAGTCATTAAATCTCATTTCCAAGCACGCCCACCTGTTGTGGTTTGACGATATGTTCTCCATCCACAGCATCATCTCTGTCGCTGCAGACGTGATCCCGGGCGTTCCACTGACAGCCCCACTGACTGGTCACACACGCTATGCACCTGGAAACATACGGCTCTACTTATCAGGACATGAGAAATAGTCATCTGGTCCTTGAATCTAAAATGAGGTCAATACAACATTAAGATGGAGAACAACACACATCTTACACTGTGTTATTCCCAAAAACACCCTCAATCTCAGATTAAGTCTCACATTTGACTCAAATACTTTGGTATCCAGAGGAGTTCATGACAGCAAGGTGTCCAGATCATCATCCCTCCACCACCGTGCTCGACAGCTGCTATGAGGCGTTTGTGTTGACACGCTGTGTTTGGTTTTTTTTGTGCATTCTGATCAAACATCTCCATTTTACAGCGGAGTATTAGGGCCACATAGTTTTGCAGAGACTTTGAGAATAAAATCTTAATTTTACAAGAAAAGGACTTTTAAAAGAAAATGTATGTATTCTGAGGCAAAAGATGAAGTTTGTCCTGGTTTGTGAAACCTATGCGGAAGTACAACTTCAAGAAATCCTCCACGGCCTTCTTTTAAAAAAATTTCCTCTTCTGATTAAAATATCATGAATTTCTTTTTGAAAAACTACAACTTTTTCTAGTAAATTGACGAATTTTGTATTATTTATGGTGAGAAGCGGCTAATGAAAGCATAAAACCAAGCATGGTTTCACCACAGGGCGGGCGGGTGGGCGGGGGGTCCACAGCTTTCTGGTAGTTGCATGAAGGGGGTCCACAGGGAAAATAGGCCGGGAACCAGTGCTCCCATTTCTGTCTCTTAACTGAATGTTTAAAAATATTAATGGGAATAGAAATCTGGCTCAACTCTGAGGTGGGGGAACAACTTCTAGTGGATCCATCCCACCAAATGACCATAGAGGGCGTCACCATGGTAACCCTTACTAGATTAATGGGCAGCATCAGCTGCTTCTCTAAGATCCTCGGCATTGTGTGAAAACACCTGAATGCTGCAGAGCTGCAATCTGAAATCTTCAGCTTTTATAAAAGGAGCTTACACTGATGATGATCAACTAATAAAGAGCATTTGATTCGAAGCGCCCGGCTGATAATTAACTTTCTTTATTCCAATGGAAGCGGTACGAGTGGACGCTCCCTGTTTCTAAATTTTTACCTGAATTATATTAGATAAAAAAACAACTGTGTAAAATGTGACTTTGTCCAACTGAACTTATATTTACTGAATTTTAAGACTTGGTAAGGACCCAACCTTTCCCCTTTTCCCCATAGTGTAACTGTGATGTGTGTGTTATCCATCTTACGGTGTGTTTTGGTTCTTCCTGACTGTAGCAGCACAGTTGTAGAAGTGATACTCTCCTGACGTCACCTGGATCGTTCTGTTCACCTGAATGATGACTGGGACGGACACATAATCTGCACCACAACACAGAGATTATTTCAAAAAAGTCACTTTGGCCAAAAAGAACAACAAAGCTTTGAAGAGAATATAAAACATCTGGTTTCTTGAACGGAAGATTCTGAAGTGCAGTAAGCCAACTCATCCATATCTAAGCCAAAGACAGAGCTAACAAAATGTTATGGTTTATTCTGGGCATTTCTTCCAGTTCTTATGGAAAATAGAAAAATAAAACCTAGAAACTGCTTGTGGTTCCAGCTGGAAACAGGCTGTATGAAACAATCAGAAACCAGACAGCTGCAATAAATCTCGATAATAAAACAGACTTGCCCACATTTTAAAATGAAGCGAGTAAAAGGAAGAGTGTTGCCTTCAAGGCAAAACTCTGGGAATACACAGTTCATGCATTAAGAAACACTTTTATCCATCTACCTTGCTGGTCAGGAGTGGGTGGGATTTCCACGGGGTCGGGCAGGGAGCAGATCACCTCCACCGGACTGCTGTCGACTATCACGGCGTCGGTGACGAAGGAGCCGAAAACACACAGCGGCTTATCGTGCTCCATCAGCCGGGGGAGGCTGGGCACAATGATCTGAACCTGGGGGAGGAAAACACAAAGAGGGGGATTACAGGAAGTTTGAAGCAGGAGAAGATAGAAAGAGAGAAAAAGCATCAGCACAAAGGAAAGAAGAGAAAATTAGAGTTACTGATGGAGGCTGTGTTCTATGTCTGCTCTCTATCTATCCTTTAATAGGGGGGTTGGATTCCCAAAAGATGTGAGACCTTCCCAATTTATCAGAATGGAAAGAGGAAGGAAGGACCAGTGAGAGTTGGGATTGAACCAAAGTTACAATAAAAATCTGTATCAAGTCTATTTTATAGCACTTAAAGGTGTTTCCATTATATCATATCAGGGCAGAGCAGATAAAACTCACATGTGTGGAATATTTTCTAAACATTTCATTTAATTTAATTTAGGTATTTTATTTCTAACATATGTTAAGCAAAAATAAATAATCATACCTTAATGGACACACACAAACACACACACACAAAGAAATATTGGAATATTGTAAGATGAAGAGATGAACCAAAAACTAACAAAAAAAACAAAACAAATAAAACTACAGATTGAATTAAATGTCTGAAAAAGAGTGGGAGGAAGTACAGATTTATTTAATCCCACCCCCTTTTTTTTCTTTTTTTCTTTTTTAGCAATCAATAATATTGAAGTTTTTAGCTTCTTATCAATAATATTATATTGCATTATATTAATCCATATCCATATACAGTATTTTCATAAATTACATACACACATAACTGAAGATGGGACAAAAATATATTAATTAAAAAAAAAAAAGGGGAGGGGGGTCTTTAAAACCAGAACTTCCTGCTGTGGATGGGTCGACATAACTTTTAACTTATTAAATATATTCTGTGGAAAACTTTGAATTTATTTTCATGGGGACTTGAACCTACTTCTAAATTCTTCTACAGCAGAATCTAAGAACAAACAGCTGAGCTTGACAAACATTTGTCTGACTGTGTGTGTTTGGTGCATCCATAATTACTATTCAACCGTCTTTAGCTCATTATTCTTTGCTGACCTCAGCTTTTTAAATTTTGCTGCAAAAGTTTTCAGACTTTCTGATCTTTGGTCCGTCTGGAACGAGAAGATGCTCAGACACAAAATAACCCGAGACTCTTTTTCTCTTTAACTATGGAAATTCCCAGGACACAAACTTTTCTTTTCTTCTTCTTTTTAAGACAAAATCCAGTTGTCGTATGAGATTAGACACTGGGGCTGCTGGGTTCCAGACGGCCTCATTAAGATGCAACAGATCCACCCATCAGGGCCCAGAAGACAGATGCTGGTTTCTGTTCAGAGAAACCTTAACTGGTCTCCCCTGCAGAACACAACGCTGTCTCAGAGGAGTCACAGGTAATGGCATCCAAATTAAAGACCAAAGCTAAGCTAGAATTCCTGATTGTACCAACAGCATATAACCATATACAGCAAACAACTCAGAAACCGGCTCTACAGTTAAATATTACAATAAATAAGAGTAAAATTCTTATAAAGCATGAATTGACTATATTTTTGCACCCAGCTGACCTCCTCCTTTTTGACTTGTTTATGCATAAAGACGTCATATTTATCCCAGTTTCAAGGCAGCAATATTTTTTCCAGACCAAACTTATTTAATGAGGCAAATCAAACGAATAGAAACTAATCCTGTAGGGCCGTGCATTGCTGCACAGCTCTCATATATCATCATTAAGTCCGTGCATTGACAGAACTTAGTCTCAGTTGTGTTAAAAAACTGTTTTGAAAGAAAAACTACCAATTTGTGTATCGTTTAATGTCAGCATCCAGAGCAGAAAAAACTAATAATATTCTTATGAAGAGAAACGGCTCAACCTTGCCCTAACTTCTCGGCCACTAGGGCGCAGCGTAAGCAAGTTGTTTATGTACAAGCGACATCAACATTCATTCCGGCTGTTTATACACTCTGCTAAGTGACAGACGCTGACACACTCTCAGCTCTATCTTCGCTCTGCACTGAGGGAATATCTGGCTGTTTAGCTGCTAAATATTTCACTTTCTGTAACAGAAACTAAACCAAAGCAGTGAAGGAAGGTAATTAACAGAACAATGCACTGAAAGAAAGGCGTCTTGCAAGCTGTGCAAAAAGCCAGCCTTTTTTCTAACTCCCACAATGAAATAAAAGTAAGTAATCAAAACTAAAAGTGCACAGAAAGTTTGGCTGTATGACTGCACACTAAATGCATTCAAGACACCTACTTCTATTTGCAGGGCGTTCTTTAAAACCTGACCTGATTGCGTGTTCACATATCCATAATGTTTTGATGCCTGATCACGCCTGATGAGAATGAATATGAAAACTCCATCAACAAATGTTGTAATCTACATATAGAATGTACTTCTTCATACTTGTCAGCTTCAGTCTTTTTTTTTTTTTTTTAGAAATGTAATCAAACCTTTGACTAATGAAACCCAGAAGCATAAAATCACATAACGAAAGAGAATAATCCATCTTATTGTGAATCGCTGACAGGATAAAATCTAAGTGTGAGAGGAGTAAAGGGTTGAGTAGACGGGGGATGTCTGGCTGCTGTTACATGTTGAAGGGCGGTATGTCTTTCTGGCACATCAGCTTTTTGATCAATTCTTCATCCATTCAGATGGCTGGGCTGTCAGGCTCAGAGAGAGCGATGCAGCTCGGCTGCTCTGCAGGAGCTCAGTCAACTCTATTAAAAAGCTGCCACAGCATTTTAATTATTAAATATATTGTGTTAGAAAGAATTTTCGTAAGTAACATACCAATGTTAGCAGAGTCCCTGTCCTATTTATGGCTAGCATTCACTTTATGAGTTAGCTAGCAGCTGGGAGTCTTCTTGTTAACCTTTGTGCCCTTTTCAAACTTGCCATCCTCTGGTGATCCTCGTGGACAAAAGTGTGCCCGCACAAAAATTCATCATGTATTAATATTTTTTTTTATTATTAATCACTTAAAAAACTTCTGTTCTGCTCAAAAGTACCAAAAAAAATCAATAATTGTCAATATTTTAACCCTTTAAATCCCAGTTTGAATATCCAAAGTACTGCCACATTCAATTAAAAAAGACACAAAAACTGATTTATTTTCCATATAGTGAATATTAGATAGACGGGTCTTTGGTGGTGATTAGACACTTCGATATGTCAAAGATCATAAACAAAATTTATTTGATTTCATTTGTATTTTTCATGTAGTGCCAGATACAAACTAGTCAAAAATAACAGATGTTCCTGCATCCGTCTACGATGGTAAAACAGTTGAATCTGGTGGAATCCTGAAAAAATGTCAGATATAACTATTTGTCTTCAAATTGAAATGCTGACATCACAAAAATATTTCTTTTAAACTATAATAACTGGTAGATTTAGGTTTTAATGGAAGTCAATGGGCCACTTTTGTCCACGAGGGTCACCAGAGGTTGTATCTGATACTACATAAAAAATACAAATGGAATCAAATAAATTTGATTGCTAATCTTCGACATATCCAAGTGTCTAATTACCACCAAACACCTATCTATCTAATAGTTATTATATGGAAAATAATTAAGTTTTTGTGTTTTTTTGTTATGAATGAGGTTGTACTTCAAATATTCAAACTGGCATTTAAAGGGTTAAAATCCTGAAAATGATTAAAAGTTTGGTATTTTTGAGCAGGACGGAAATTGTTTAAGTGATTAATGAAAAATAAATTTTGAAAAACATATTCATGTATGACGATTTTATAGCAGGGACACTTCTGTCCTCAAGGATGACCAGAGGATGCCAAATTCTTCCACAGAGTATAAAAGACATTGGAGGGAAAAAGACACTGGATTTCAAAAATCTGAATATAATAAATTTACAGATATAGACACATCCCATTCTAAAATTTTTTTTACCTCCTTTCACTTTAAACTATTTACTGGTAGTCAACATTTGGCCATATTAAGACAATAAGAAAATATAAA